>WSFP011520745.1:0-12533 GCA_009831015.1 Picea engelmannii | reverse complement strand
GCTCTGTGGGTGGTTTTTAGTGGAATAAAATGGGCAGCTTTAGTAAGCTTGTCCACCACCACCATGATTGAATCATGTTGCTTGCTTGTTCTGGGCAATCCTGTGATAAAATCCATTGTTACCACATCCCATTTCCACTCAGGGAATAGGTAAAGGCTGCAACAACCCTGCTGGGTGTCTATGCTCAGTCTTAACCTTCTGGAATTCCATACATCTGGCGATGTATTCAGCAATTTCCTTCTTCATACCTGGCCAAAAATAATGGCTTTTGACTGCTTCCACAGTCTTCTGATATCCAGGATGACCAGCATAAGTCGCATTATACATTTATTTTAGAATTGCCAGCTTCAATTCTTGGTCATTAGGTACATACACTCTGTTTTTATACATAAGAAAACTATCAGCTCCTAAGGTATAACTTTCCTTGGTTTGTGGTTTCTCATGCTTCTGTAGATTTTCTACAAGTCTTTTGTACTGCAAATCAATACTTGCAGCCTCCACAATTCTGTCTTTCAACTCAGTTATGTACATGCTAATGGTTGTGGCATGTAATTCATGCACTTTTCTGCTGAGTGCATCAGCCACTTTGTTGTCTTTCCCCTTGATATGCCTGATATCAAAGTCATATTCATGTAGAAATTCCATCCATCTAATTTGCCTCGCATTTAGGGTTGGATGATCAAATAAATACTTCAGACCATTGTGGTTTGTTCTTAATTGGAATTTCTTACCCATGAGGTAATGTCTCCATTTCCTCAATGCATGGACAACTGCTGCCAGCTCTAAATCATGAGTGGCATAATTCTTTTCATGCTCTTTCAGCTTTCGGGATTCATAACAAATTACAGATCCCTCTTGGCTGAGAACTCCTCCCAACCCTTCCTTACACGCATCCATGCACACTACGTAATCCTTACTTGGATCAACAATCTTTAAGATTGGAGCACTAGTGAGCAGTTGCTTCAGTTGCTGGAAGCTTCTCTCACATTCATCAGTCCACTAGAACTTCTTCTCCTTCCTTTGCAAGGAAGTGATAGCATGAGCTATCCTTGAAAATCCAGCTATGAACCAACTATAATAACCTGCCAGACCCATAAAGGATCTAACTTCTGTCACATTTCTTGGTGCTGGCTATTCTTGAATGGCCTTTACCTTCTCAGGATCCACAATGATCCCTTCTTCAAAAATAATGTGTCCCAGATAATGTATCTGCTTTTGGTAAAAGGAGCACTTGCTCAGTTTTTCATACAACTGGTGTTCTCTCAACACCTGTAGCACCATTCTCAGGTGTTGTTCATGTTCTTCCTCTGTCTTGGAATACACCAAGATATCATCCAAGAATACTATGACAAACATGTCCAGATAATTTCTGAACACTCCATTCATTAAGCACATGAAGACAACAGGTGCATTGGATAGTCCAAACAGAACCATAGTGAACTCATAATGATTGTACCTTGTTCTGAAGGCGGTCTTACTGATGTATTCATCTTTTATCCTCACTTGATGATATATAGATCGAAGGTCTATTTTCAAAAATACTTTTGCATCCTTCAACTGATCAAAAATATCATCAATCCTTGGCAGAGGATATTTGTTCTTGACAGTGACTTTATTCAACTGTCGAAAGTCGATGCACAGCCTCATCGTCCCATCTTTCTTCTTCACAAATAGGACTGGGTCTCCCCATGGTGACACGCTAGGATGAATGTAGCCTTTCTTTAATAGCTCTTTGAGCTGCAACTGCAACTCTTTCAGCTCTGGCGTACTCATCCTATAAGGAGCTTTCGAAACTAGAGCTGCTCCGGGCATCAGATTTATAGAAAAATCGATGTCCCTCTTCGGAGGTAGTCCAGGTACCTCCTGAAACACGTCCTTAAATTCTTGGAGCACACTATGGTCTTCCAAATTCGATACTACATATTGGGATGCTTCTTCCACCCGAGCTGCAAACAATTGACAACCCTTTTGATAAAATTTCTTCAGTTGCATGGCTGAGATTTCTCTAACAGCCACGGCTCTGGGAATTCCTCGGTGTAGTGTCCCCAAGGCAGAGACCTGATACAGATCATGTTATATGCAAAGAATTGTAAATGTGTTCTATAGGCTGGTGAGCCAAGTCTTGCATAAGCTGTAGGCTTATGTGTTTTGATAGGCCAGGGATCCTAGGTGTTGAAGGCCAGGAGATTGTTGATGTACTTGTATGAATGCAGATCAATTAATAAAATATAAACACCACCAGTGCAGACTGATCACAATGAATGAGTGATGGGGGACTGAGCGTCCACAGAGTGGGCAAGGAATTAGGGGTTGGAAGGTGGGAAAGGGGCTGAGTATTGAGCCTAGAGGCTAAGCCTAGGGGGCTTAGGCCGGGAATAATATTTTAATATTATTTCCAAAAAGAGCCATGTGCATATTATTTTATCCTAATTTCTTTGGAAGGACACGTGATTTCCCAAGTGGTGGGAGGAAGGCGTACGGATGGAACACATGTAGTTCCCAGGGTGACAAGTGTTGACCCTAGTGCATGCAAATAAAATAGACGAAGTAAGCCATGAGGGGGGTTCTGATCCATTCGATCTGACTATCATGGGGAGAGCCATGGAGGCCATCTACCAGAATACCCTGGTTTAACTCTGAAAGTCGTAAAGCCTGTGGTTGTCCAAAGAAACCGTGTACACCCTGTCCAGAGCTGGGGAGTCTGTGCGTGTCTCCGAGAAAAACCTTGTGCGCATTCCCTGAACGAGAAGCCTGTGCTAAATTTAGTGGAAGTATATTTGTTATTCGGGGAAGCCGAGCTAGCCGGTGTGTGAAGTCCCTGTTCTGAAATCATCCCGTGAGATTATCCTGTGACCGCTGAACTGTTTTGGGAAGCATTTGTTTGTGTTTCCCGTGGATTGTTGTGACCACGCAGTACTGGACTACGTGAGGCTTGTTAGATTGTGAGCAACTCCTCCAGGTGAGAGAGTGCACAGAGGGAGAAGAGAACTCCTGGAAGGAACCCTGTAGCTGCCATAGAGCCCGGAGAATTCCGGTTCGGTCTATTCCTGTAACCCAAGGTAAGGGAGACTGGCAGTCGAAGGACTGTCTAGGTGACAGACAAGGTGCACTCTCCTGGGGTGGAACAGGCATGTGGGGAATGAGGGTCTGTGGGCAGTGAGCGTGGGAGATTCCTGGGAGAGCTTTCTTCTTGGTGATGTGTATGTGCTATATTCCCTGTAACCTCAGCCTAGCCTAGGATTCCTTGCCTTGGGGTGGAGCTCGGTCCCATCTCGGGGGTGACCCACTGTTGAGCTGATGAACAGTGTGGTCTAAGGCTGGGAGGTTCGTGGAAGGCCTGCACTTGGTTGGTGAAGTCTACAACTGTTAAAAGATAAGTATTATGAATTATGCTCTGATCATGTTTTGCATGAATGGGTTGTTTATGTATCATGTTTTCCGCTGTGTAAATGAGTTACTGTTGAATGCTATGTCTTGTTTAATTGTAGCAGTAACTTATATATTTTACTCTGAGAATTAAGTGTGTTTAATTGTGTTAAATGCATGTGGTTATAATTCCTGTACGAATTATGTAAACATTCATGGATAGAATGGTAACTGAGAGGTTGAAAACCTCGGTAGTGAAAAGGTACACTACAAATTGGTATCAGAGTGAAGGTTTCCACACTGAGCCTATCTGGGCCAGTGGAATCGTCTTTGGACCAAGAATGTGAAGGGAAATTGGGTCTGGAGGACCAATTTCGGACCTTGGTTTGTTCCGGAGTGTCAGGTAGTTGCTTGACCGTGCTTACGAGCTCAGGAAGTATAGCGGTGAGTGAAACCGCAGGCTGGTGTGGTCTATGGCCACGAGGAGACAAGTCTCTACACAAATGGTGTTAGAACCTTAGGATCTTTTCGGGAGGGAAGGCGAGCCCTCGTGACTGTCGAATCTAGAAAAATGTAAGTAGGAATTAAAATTCCTTCTGAAATACACAGGAATGTGGAAATTGTGATACGCGAAATCCTGAGTTGGTTAGGAACCGTCTGAGCCGTCAGATCTCGGCTGGAAAATCCGTCATCCTTAGGATCTGTCGGGAGATGTTCAAAGGTTAAACCTTAGTATCTAGGGGATAAATCTCTGAAATAGATCTAAACCATCTGAAAGACGGAGGACACGTGTCGTGAGATCGCCCATATCAGGGATTCGGACATCGAGGGTCAGAAGGGGAAGTCTTTTGACTTCGCGAGTAGCGAAGTGCCGAGAGCCGTGCACGAGGGCACATGGCAGAACCACGGGGTGGGCCTGGGTGACTGTCAGGCGAATACGCGTCGCCAGGAGGAAAGGAGTCAACACTCCATTGACTTCTCGCGTCTCGGGGATTTGCGAGATAAGAGCATGGGAGATTGACGTTGAAACTCATGAAGGTGCGAGTAACGAAGAGTACTAACACTTAGAATTAGACCTAGGCTACGGTCATGCGTAGCAGGCACTAACAAAGAAAAGAGCCATACCGTGTCGTATCTCGGGTATCGGCGGTTAGAGGAAATGAGTCGAGGGTCTTCGACTCACGAACTCGCGAGATCGCGAGTTGCGAAAAGGATGACTTGGATTTCGTATTTTAACTGTCTGATCTTCATGGACCGAGATTCCGAAGTTTCGAAGTCCCATAAATTGCAAAGCCGAGCAGAGCTCCGAAAATTCATGAAATTGAAAACATTTTCATAAATTGGATTGTTTATGAATGATGAAGAATTGTCGAGAGTTGAAGGCTCGACAAATTCGAGTCGTCTGCGTATTAGATTACAGAGGACTGACGAGTTCCATAACTGTTTGGAAATTTCCTCAAATGCAAAGGAATGGAAGAAATACATAATACTTCCAGTTCAAGAAACTTAATTAAAACGAAATGTCTTTTATTTGTTCGAACTGGCTTGTAAATATTGTGGATTGTTCATAAAGTTTAAATGACCTAACGAATTTTGAATTCAATTGCACAGTGCGTGTGCAGAGTTCAACGAAGGCCAGAACTCCAGTTAATCAACACCGAGTATGGAGTGGGGAAAAGTGCAGTTTACCCCTGAAATAGAAGATGAACAGGAAGGAAAGGATGTTAACCTGGGAGTCAAAGGATCGAACTCTAATGGGCATGGAAAAGAGATGGATAGGGAAGGACATATGATGAAAATCATTGAAGGGCTACAAAGAGATTCCCGGGCTCACCTAGCTGATAGCCGAAAGCTCATGAAAATCCAGGATCGGTAGGGTGAATTCAATTTTAAAATGATGAAGAGCCTGGAAAGAATAGAGAAGAAACTTGAGAAGGGAAGAGACTCAAGTACGACAGAGAGTCGCAAAAATCATGGGAGAAGAAGAAGATCGAGGAGTGGTAGCCAACATCACAGTCGCTCCATAAAAAATTCGGACAGGGAGACACACAGTAGTTCGAGCCCGTCCCCTACCCGAAAACATCGAAAATCTGGAAAAGAGGAATTGAAAGGAGAGATGAATAAAATTAAACCTCCAACATTCGATGGAGAACATAAGAAGGAGGAAGATGTCGAGACATTGTTGTTGGGCATGAAGAAATGCTTCCAACTGCAGAATTATTCTGCCCATGCAGAAGGTAGAATTGCAATGTACCAGCTGAAAGGAAAAGCGTCCATGTGGTGGGATCAGCTTGTGCAGGTGCAGTACATCAGAGAGAAAGAGGTCACGTGGAAGGAGTTTAAGAGGTATTTCGAGAAGAAATACCTGACTAAAAGATATTATGACAGAAAGATGAAGGAGTTCTTCGAACTCAAGTTGGGCAGAATGACCATTGATGAGTAAGAACGAAGTTTTCTGGAACTGCTAAAGTATGTTCCATTTATCAAAGACGAGGCTGTTAAAATTCAGAGGTATCTGAGTGGACTGCCGCCTTCCATTGGTGACAAGATTCAATATGATGATCCTAAGACCATGGAAGAAACCATAAGAAGGGAGAAATGCTTATACGAACAGTAAAGAGAGAAGCCTACCTTTCAGAAGGCCTGGGATGACCAGAAGAGGTTTAAGAAAGAAGAGAGGCAGAAGGGAAGTAAGCCTTCCTTTTTCAGAAACAGTCCTTGGGGACAGTCATCTTTTAAAGAGCACAAGAAAGTTGAAGGGAGCGAGCAGATTCCAAGACCTCCACCCATGGAGTGTTGGGGTTGTAAATGGAATCATAGGTACAAAGACTACCCCCACAGAAAAGACAAAGCAAGAACTGTCCATACTGTTCAGCAAGCCGAAACAGTGGAGGATATGGGCAGTAGAATGCCGAGGATCTACGCAGCCCTGGACAATAAGCAAGCGGAATTTCAATCGCACATCATTGAAGTGGAAGGTATGATCAATAACCAACCACTTTTTATTTTGATTGATTCAGGGGCTAGCCATAGTTATGTAGATACTAGAGTGGTGGAAAGTTTGCATCTAATGAAGAGCAAACATGAGAAGTCTTGGTTAGTGCAGTTAGCCACAGGGACCAAGAGGAAGGTCACTGAATTGGTTAAGTCCTGTTCAGTGTACATGAAAGGAATGAGCACTAAGGCTGAATTGAACATTCTGCCTTTAGGCTAATATGATTGCTTAATAGGGATGGACTGGTTGGACCAGCACCATGCCCTTCTGGATTGTCGAAACAAGAGATTCACATGTATGAACGAAGAGGGAAATCAGGTAACAATCCAAGTGTAGTGTACCTTTTCATACCGAGGTTTTCAACCTCTCAGTTACCATTCTATCCATGAATGTTTACATAATTCGTACAGGAATTATAACCACATGCATTTAACACAATTAAACACACTTAATTCTCAGAGTAAAATATATAAGTTACTGCTACAATTAAACAAGCCATAGAATTCAACAGTAACTCATTTACACAGCGAAAAACATGATACATAAACAACCCAGTCATGCAAAACATGATCAGAGCATAATTCATAATACTTATCTTTTAACAGCTGTAGACTTCACCAACCAAGTGCAGGCCTTCCACGAACCTCCCAGCCTTAGACCACACTATTCATCAGCTCAACAGTGGGTCACCCCCGACCTAGGATCGAGCTCCACCCTAAGGCAAGGAATCCTAGGCTAGGCTGAGGTTACAAGGAAGATATCACATACACATCACCAGGAAAAAATCTCTCCCAAGAATATCCCATGCTCACTGCCCACAGACCCTCATTCCCCACATGCCTGTTACACCCTAGGAGAGTGCACCTTCTCTGTCACCTAGACAATCGTTCGGCTGCCAGTCTCCCTTACCTTGGGTTATAGGAACAGACCGGACCTGAATTCTCTGGGATCTATGGAAGCTACAGGGTTCCTTCCAGGAGTTCTCTTCTCCCTCTGCGCAGTCTCTCACCTGGAGGAGTCGCTCACAGGCCAACAAGCCTCACGCAGTCCAGTACTACATGGTCACAACAATCCACGGGAAACATAGAAAAATGCTTCCCAAAATGGTTCAGCGGTCACAAGATAATCTCACGGGATGATTTCAGAATAGGGACTTCACACACCGGCTAGATCAGCTTCCCCAAATAACAAAGATACTTCCACTCAATTCAGCACAAGCTTCTCATTCAGGGAATGCGCACACGGGTTTTCCCGAAGACACGCACAGACTCCCCAGCTCTGGACAGGGTGTACACAGTTTCTTCGGACAACCACAGGCTTTACGGCTTTTAGGGTTAAACCAGGGTATTCTGGCAGATGGCTTC
Source organism: Picea engelmannii (assembly GCA_009831015.1). Lineage (NCBI taxonomy): Eukaryota > Viridiplantae > Streptophyta > Pinopsida > Pinales > Pinaceae > Picea > Picea engelmannii. The sequence continues at coordinate 4,808 of WSFP011520745.1, read as the reverse complement.
CACGGCTCTCCCCAGCATGCATTCCATCCGTACGCCTTCTTCCCACCACTTGGGAAATCACGTGTCCTTCCAAAGGACTTAGGAGAAAATAATTTGCACATGGCTCTTTTTGGAAATAATATTAAAATATTATTCCAGGCCTAAGCCCCCTAGGCTTAGCCCCTAGGCTCAACACTCATCCCCTTTCCCACCTTCCAGCCCCTAATTCCTTTCCCACTCTGTGGACGCCCAGTCCCCCATCACTCATTCATCGTGGTCGGTCTGCACTAGCAGTGTTTATATTTTATTAATTGATCTGCATTCATACAAGTACATCAATAGGCTCCTGGCCTTCAACAACGAGGCTCCCTGGCCTATCAAAACACATAATCCTATAGCTTATGCAAGACTTGGCTCACCAGCCTATAGAACACATTTACAATTCTTTGCATATAACATGATCTGTAATGGGGCTCGGCCTTGGGGACACTACAATCCCCCTCCCCTTATTTTTGCACTGTCCTCAGTGCAACTTACATTGCCTCTGTGTGTCCTTCAAAATTTTCAAAAAGATACGGGTACTCTGCCCGCATTACTTCTTCATGCTCCCATGTCGCGTCCTCAGGACCGTACCAAGTCCACTGGACCCTTACAATCCCTATAGCTCGATTCCGAAGCTGCTTGTTTTTCCTGTCCAATATGTGCACAGGATGCACTTGCAGGACACCTTCTGGTTCCACCGGAATCACAGTCCAATCGATAACATGATTAGCATCAGGTACATATTTTTTAAGAAGTGAAACATGAAACACATTATGTACAGTCATAGATGCAGGTAATGCAAGCATGTATGCATCTGGCCCAATCCTTTCTAGGATCTCAAATGGCCCACAAAATCTTGCTGCCAACTTGGCACAACTTCCCAATTTCAGGGAACTCCTGTTAGCTTTCACTTTCAGGAAAACATGGTCACCCACTTTGAATTCTTTATGGGTTCTATTACTATCAGCGTAACTTTTCTGCCTGTCCTGGGCAGTTTTCAAATTCTGTTTGATTTTGATCATCTGATCTTCCATCTCTTTGAGTATTTCAGGTCCAACTACTGTTCTGTCAGCTGGATTATCCCAACTCACTGGAGTGTTGCAATTTCTTCCATAAAGTGCTTCGAATGGGCTCATCTTCAATGATGCATGATACCCATTATTGTAGGCAAATTCTACCAGATGAAGGTAGTCTTCCCACCTTGATGGTTTATCCATCACATACATTCTTAGCATGTCTTCTATTACTCTATTTACTCTCTCTGTCTGTCCATCAGACTTGGGATGATATGCTGTACTGAAGTTCAGATTCATTCTGAATCCCTTGAACAGTCCTTTCCAGAAATTCGAAGAGAATTTCGGGTCCCTATCAGACACAATTGTCTTAGGAATTCCATGCAAGCGTGCAACTTCTTTTAAAACGATATTAGCAACATCTGCTTCTCTGTGGGTGGTTTTTAGTGGAATAAAATGGGTAGCTTTAGTAATCTTGTCCACCACCACCATGATTGAATCATGTTGCTTGCTTGTTCTGGGCAATCCTGTGATAAAATCCATTGTTACCACATCCCATTTCCACTCAGGAATAGGTAAAGGCTGCAAAAACCCTGCTGGGTGTCTATGCTCAGTCTTAACCTTATGGAATTCCATACATCTGGCGATGTATCCAGCAATTTGCTTCTTCATACCTGGCCAAAAATAATGGCTTTTGACTGCTGCCACAGTCTTCTGATATCCAGGATGACCAGCATAAGTCACATTATGCATTTCTTTTAGAATTGCCAACTTCAATTCTTGGTCATTAGGTACATACACTCTGTTTTTATACATAAGAAAACTATCAGTTCCTAAGGTATAACTTTCCTTGGTTTGTGGTTTCTCATGCTGTTGTAGCTTTGCTACAAGTCTTTTGTACTGCAAATCAGCACTTGCAGCCTCCACAATTTTGTCTTTCAACTCAGTTCTGTACATGCTAATGGTTGTAGCATGTAATTCATGCGATTTTCTGCTGAGTGCATCGGCCACTTTGTTGTCTTTCCCCTTGATATGCCTGATATCAAAGTCATATTCGCACATAAATTCCAGCCATCTAATTTGCCTGGAATTTAGGGTTGGCTGATCAAATAAATACTTCAGACCATTGTGGTCTGTTCTTAATTGGAATTTCTTACCCATGAGGTAATGTCTCCATTTCCTCAATGCATGGACAACTGCAGCCAGCTCTAAATCATGAGTGGCGTAATTCTTTTCATGCTCTTTCAGATTTCGGGATTCATAACAAATTACAGATCCCTCTTGGCTGAGAACTCCTCCCAGCCCTTCCTTACACGCATCCGTGCACACTACATAATCCTTACTTGTATCAACAATCTTTAAGATTGGAGCACTAGAGAGCAGTTGCTTCAGTTGCTGGAAGCTTCTCTCATATTCATCAGTCCACTGGAACTTCTTCTCCTTCCTTTGCAAGGAAGTGATAACATGAGCTATCCTTGAAAATCCGGCTATGAACCTCCTATAATAACCAGCCAGACCTATAAAGGATCTAACTTCTGTCACATTTCTTGGCGTTGGCCACTCTTGAATGGCCTTTACCTTCTCAGGATCCACAACGATCCCTTCTTCAGAAATAATGTGTCCCAGATAATGGATCTACTTTTGGTAAAAGGAGCACTTGCTCAGTTTTGCATACAACTGGTGTTCTCTCAACACCTGTAGCACCATTCTCAAGTGTTGTTCATGTTCTTCCTATGTCTTGGAATACACCAAGATATCATCCAAGAATACTATGACAAACATGTCCAGATAATTTTTGAACACTCCATTCATTAAGCACATGAAGACAGCAGGTGCGTTGGACAGTCCAAACGACACCACAATGAACTCATAATGACTGTACCTTATTCTGAAGGCGGTCTTACTAATGTCTTCATCTTTTATCCTCACTTGATGATATCCAGATCGAAGATCTATTTTCGAAAATACTTTTGCATCCTTCAACTGATCAAAAAGATCATCAATCCTTGGCAGAGGATATTTGTTCTTGACAGTGACTTTATTCAACTGTCAAAAGTCGATGCACAGCCTCATCGTCCCATCTTTCTTCTTCACAAATAGGACTGGGGCTCCCCATGGTGACACGCTGGGACGCATGTAGCCTTTCTTTAATAGCTCTTCGAGATGCAACTACAACTCTTTCATCTCTAGCGTACTCATCCTATAAGGAGCTTTCGAAACTGGAGCTACTCCAAGCATCAGATTTATAGAAAAATCGATGTCCCTCTTCGGAGGTAGTCCAGGTACCTCCTGAAACACATCCTTAAATTCTTGGAGCACACTATGGTCTTCCAAATTTGATACTACATCTTGGGATGCTTCCTCCACCCAAGCTGCAAACAATTGACAGCCCTTTCAGTAACATTTCTTCAGCTGCATGGCTGAGATTTCTCTAACAGCCACAGCTCTGGGAATTCCTTGGATTGTTACCTGATTTCCCTCTTCGTTCAGACAGGTGAATCTCTTGTTTCCACAATCCAGAAGGGCATGGTGTTGTTCCAACCAATCCATCCCTATTAAGCAATCATATGAGCCTAAACGCAGAATGTTCAATTCAACCTTAGTGCTCATTCCTTTCATGTCCACTGAACAAGACTTAACCAAATTAGTGACCTTCCTCTTGGTCCCTGTGGCTAACTACACTAACCAAGACTTCTCATGTTTTCTCCTCATTAGATGAAAACTTTCCACCACTCTAGGATCTACATAACTATGGCTAGCCCCTGAATCAATCAAAATAACAAGTGGTCGGTTATTGATCATACCTTCCACTTCAATCATGTGCGATTGAAATTCCACTTGATTATTGTCCACGGCTGCGTAGATCCTCGACATTCTACTACCCATATCCTCCACTATTTCAACTTGCTGAATAGTATGGACAGTTCTTACTTTGTCTTTTCTTTTGTCCTGGGGAGAGTCGTGGAAGCCATCTGCCAGAATACCCTGGTTTAACTCTGAAAGCCGTAAAGCCTGTGGTTGTCCGAAGAAACTGTGTACACCCTGTCCAGAGCTGGGGAGTCTGTGCGTGTCTCCGGGAAAACCCGTGTGCGCATTCCTTGAATGAGAAGCCTGTGCTGAATTGAGTGGAAGTATCTTTGTTATCCGGGGAAGCTGAGCTAGCCGGTGTGTGAAGTCCCTCTTCCGAAATCATCCCATGAGATTATCCTGTGACCGCTGAACCGTTTTGGGAAGCATTTTTCTATGTTTCCCATGGATTGTTGTGACCACATAGTACTGGACTGCGTGAGGCTTGTTGGCCTGTGAGCGACTCCTCCAGGTGAGAGACTGCGCAGAGGGAGAAGAGAACTCCTGGAAGGAACCCTGTAGCTTCCATAGAGCCCGGAGAATTCAGGTTCGGTCTATTCCTATAACCCAAGGTAAGGGAGACTGGCAGCCGAAGGATTGTCTAGGTGACAGAGAAGGTGCACTCTCCTAGGGTGGAACAGGCATGTGGGGAATGAGGGTCTGTGGGCAGTGAGCGTGGGAGATTCCTGGGAGAGCTTTTTTCCTGGTGATGTGTATGTGTTATCTTCCCTGTAACCTCAGCCTAGCCTAGGATTCCTTGCCTTAGGGTGGAGCTCGATCCTATCTCGGGGGTGACCCACTGTTGAGCTGATGAACAGTGTGGTCTAAGGCTGGGAGGTTCGTGGAAGGCCTGCACTTGGTTGGTGAAGTCTACAGCTGTTAAAAGATAAGTATTCTGAATTATGCTCTGATCATGTTTTGCATGAC
>WSFP011520744.1:0-12534 GCA_009831015.1 Picea engelmannii | reverse complement strand
TTGTTCCTGGATTTTCTCGATCTCCTTCCTGTATTGATCAATTGTTTGCACAATATGATCAATTTTTTGTGTCGTCGTGGGCTTTGTTGTTTGTGCGCTCTTTGGAATTTTTTCATAGGCTACAACCAATCCATCCTCGATCCTATCCATGTGATATTTATCATCTTTAGTCTCTAGCTTGACCTGCTCGAGCACCAACTCCAACTCTTCTCTATTTTTCTTCATCTACTACAGTTCTGTTGTGTCTGTGTGTGCACGCGATTGTACCTCATGCACGACATTGACTTCTTTTTTATATAACGCCTCGGTTTGTATTCACCCTATTACCAACTGTATTTGTGCTAGATCTTTCAAGGGTTTCTAGCACACAATATCATCCATGCACAACATGTTGGGTGTAACATGAAAATTCGAGCTCGCCTATGCTATCGTCTGGATGATATCCTGCTCGCTCAACACAACCTTGGCTCCTGCTTGTGATGTATCGAGGACTGAATATAATCCTATGCCCACCCTTTGAGTTTATCTTATATGCTCTAGGATATGCCTCATGTCATCCAACTCATCTTGGATCCGGTCCCTTTGGCATTGGGCTTCGTCAAAATCTTTCGATGTTTGGTCCTAGACCATTTTAGCCACAAGGTTTGCGTCATCCTCAATGATTGTATATTCTGGCGACGTTTTGTATTCCTTATATTTCTTACGTGCACCCCTAGTGTGTATGATCGACCTCTTGGTATGTCCTTGCTCCTATTGGGTAGCACTTGATGTGGTCCCTTATGTTGTCTCAGTCTCTTTTTCCTATTCCTGCGGTGCCTGGGTGTTGTTCTTCTTCCCTGCCTGGATACCTTTCTTTGGCACTCACCCTTTCTTCTGTTGCATCGACTTCTGACCTAGATTTGGATTCTTAGGCATAATTTTGTCTCCTGCAGGTGGATGTTCCTACCCTACATCAGTGTCCTTATTCGTGGACATCTCTTGATTAAGAACTGGAACTCTCCAGTCATCATTCCAATCCTTGATGGCCATATCTACGTCTTCTTCCTTGACCATTCCTTCTCTAGACCCTTTCATGCTTGGATCCATACTGCATGTCTAGTTTCTTTAATGTTGGCTATGCCCTAGTATTGTGCGACAACTTATGGCGTAACCTGCCAAGTGCTGGAAATGATTTCCTGCAGGTCGTTGTAATACCCTGCGAACATACCTGCATTTGCAATTTTGTTTTTGGGGTCCGAAGTGCTCCCCAATGATAGGTATCGTGTTGTGTGGAAATGAGTGGATTTCTTGCAAAAGTATGTATATTTGTTCTCCCTCCATCCGACCAAGGCGATTAGTATGAGTAGCCAATAGTATTGGAACTGTGTCCCCAAGTCCTGCGCGTCTTTGCAGTATTCAAGGAATAGATTCAACAAGTACGGGGCCCAACTAAGCATAATTCCCTCTGCACACTGTGCTACAACTATGACAACCCCGCCATGGACTTCCTCCTTGCAGCACTTTCTGAGAAACTTGCACACCATGATTTTTGTGGCCAGACTGGTTGTTGCGTCACTGATGCGCTTAATGATGATTCTATGCGACCCTATTTCTGTGCCATACGTCTTCTTCATTTCCTTGTCTAGTGCCTTCTCCTTCATTTTGTCATCGAGGAACTATGCGGGTGTCTCCCCCTAATATCGTATCCCTATAATATACATAATGAGATCTACGTTTGTCGATATAGGCTCTTCCACCCATAGGTATCCTCTATGGGTAATTGCCATCAACTACTTGATGTAGTTGTTTACGTCATGGCCCCTTCCAAAATGCAAAATATCCAATAGGTTTAGAATCCCAATGTTGGCCAGTCTGACTTCCCACTCTTTGGGTTGGAAAATTGGCTTGTCGAAGGGTCCTATACCCACACTATCCAAGTAAACTTGATTTGAAAACTCAGGGAACTTGTCTGTGTATTTCACATCGTGGTCCAAGTACCATAGTTTTTCCATGTGCCCTAGCAAGTTAGCCGTGATACACACCCCTTCTGGAATGTGTGGTAGGACTATGGTTGTTGCAGCTTGTCTGCACAGTGATCTTGCTATGACTTGCTTGTTCTTCTGCTGTGGTGGCTAACTTAAGGTTCTTTCCTCCATTTTTCTCTCCTCTGTATATGCCTATGCATGACCAGTGACATCTTCTACTATGTCCTCCTATTGTTGCTCTGACTTTGTTATGTGTGAACTTTCTGGCATGGCGGCTTCTGTTTGGTTTGGGACCGTCCGATTAACCCTTGAGGCTTCTTCAAGGTTTTTAGGGCATGAATGATTGCCTATGTCTTCAACCTGTTGGTTTTGTCCTACGTCCAACATATCAATATCCATGCCCACTGCTGTTGTCGGTTGTGTTTCCTCCATGATTGGTGTGCGAATCCCTAGTTCCATATAGGGCAAAGGGATTTCGTCCAAGTTGATGAATTTTGTAGTTCGTGTTGGTTCTTGTTCGATTCCCTATGGCTGTTGAGGTGCTCTGAGGTTACTTCGAGGTCATTTGCAGGCCTGGATCAATACTCCTAGCTTGGGTGGTGTCATGGTGGGTAAAATGGTCTCCGTCGAGCTAGTTCATTTTGTAACTCCTGCAACTTGGCTCTCTACTATGTATATTCCATCGCTCTGTGATTTTATCAATTTCATAATAACCCTTCTGATACCCTCATGCTTATCTTATATAGTAATCATGTGAAACTTCTTGGAGAAGTTTCTGAAGCTGTGTTTCGAATGAACCGACGCTTCTCGCATAACTTACATTGAATTCCCTTGATGTCTCTAGTTGGAGTGATTTATGTGACGTCCCATCAATCGTTCTTGGCATTCAATTTTGATAGACACTGTTAGTTGGTGCCTATTTTATGTACCCGCCAATTCTGGAGTTTCTTCCTTTTGTGACCATTTGTCCTTTCTCTGACGTGCTAATGTTTCCGAGTGAGCGTGACATTGTTTGGCCAGTGCATGTAGACATTTCCTTTTCGTCGTGCTACTTCTCCTTTCGTTGGTTTTTGAATTTTGATGTCTAGCATGACAATCCCTCTGTTGTTGTGCATAGTCTTTTTTTTTTTCACCTACTAGGAGGTCAATTGTCCCTATACAACTTCAATCAACTCCCATTGATCATTCCTCTAATTTCTATTCATCCCAATTCCTTCAATTGTACAAATCCCCCATTTGTGACAATATTTACTTCATATGGTCCCAACCAATGCATTCTAAGTTTTCCTGGGTGCCGAAGAGATTTACGGTCGTACACCAAGACGAGGTCTCCCTCCTTGAAATTTCTCCTCTTGATATATCTATCATGGGAAGCTTTGTCACTTTCTTTCTGTACTTCTTGGTGAAACCTTACTAGAATCTTATCTTCTTCCATGATCATCATCTCACTTAGCCTTTCTTTCACTGTGCCTCACTCTTTCATGTTTGTAATTACTGCTACACAGAGACTAGGTACCAAAAATTATAATGGCACCATTGCTTCTTATCCATACACCAATCTGAATGGTGTCTTCCCTGTCAATTTTTTGCATGTGGTCTTGTATTCCCATAGTGTTGCTGGTATCTTCATGTCCCAATCGTCCCTATTGACATTGTAGATCTTTGTCAGTGCACTTTCTAGGATCTTATTAAAGGCTTCCACTGTTCCATTTTCTTGAGGATGATATGGTGTACTCTTTTGATGATAAACTTCAAACTCCTCATTCATAGCCTTAATAGTGTTGTTAATGAAGTGAGTTCCTTGGTCACTCATCAAAATACTTGGGCAAACAAATCTAGTGATTACTTTCTCAAACAATAAGTGTTTTGTTGTCTTTGTGCTACAATATTTCATTGGCGTTGCTTCTTCCCATCTTGTTAAGTATTATTTTGCAATAATAATGTACCTTTCTCCTCACCATTTTTTTGGTGGATTAATTGGTCCCACAAAATCTATTTCCCATTTGTCAAATACCTGCAAGTTTACTTGTGGTCTTAGGGGCATCTCATCCTGTCTATTCGGCTTACCAACTCTCTGACATACATCACATCTCTGGCTGTAGTCTTTTGAGTCTTTGTGAACAGTCGACCACCATAGTCCTGCGCACAATACCTTATGTGCGATATCTTTTCCAACATAATGTCCTCTTGCTATTCCCTCATGGGATTTTGCTAAAATACTAGATCTTTCATGTTCTAGTACAGATCTTCTCAAGATGTTGTATGAACCCATTTTGTATAGGTGTCCTAAAATCAATTGATAGTCTGCATCCCTGACTAATAGATTTTTCTTCTATGCAGTTTTGAATTCTTGTGGCACAGTCCCTATACTCAAGTATTCAATGACGTCTGCAAAATATTCATCAGCTACTTGGATTGAAAATAACTATGCATCAGTAAAGTTGTACTCTAGATTCATAGGTTCCTCTCGGTTAGTGATCCTTGACAGGTGATTAGGTCCTGCATTCAACTTCCCTAGTTTGACTATCACTTCAAAGTCAAATTCCTAGAACAACAATAACCATCTACAAATTCTGACCCCCAACACTGGCTTGTTGACGAGGTATTTGAGAGTTGAATGGTTTGTAAAAATCTTGAATTTTTTTCCCAATAAGTAATGTTTGAACTTCTGAAGCACATAGACCATAGTTAAGCCTTCTCTCCCTGTGGTATTGTAATTATGCTCCCATTCTAATATTTTTCTGCTAGCGAATGTTATCGGATGGTCCAATTCTCCTACTCCTAGATGTGCTAGAATAGCTCCAAGTGCTATGGTTTATGCATCTACATGCATATGGAATGTCTTTTCCCAATCCGGGAAGACTAATATTGGTGTTGTTACCATCTTATCTTTCAGGGTGTCTAATCCTCGCTGATAGTCCTCATTCCACTGAAACTTGTTGTCTTTTCTTAACAATTTCTCCATTGGTGTAGTGATCTACGCATACCCTTTTATAAATTTGTTGTAGTATCCTGTGTGTCCCAATGTTGCTCTTAACCGATGTATTGCTTTTGGTGGTGGTAGATTAACAACTACTGAAATCTTGGAAGGATCTACTGGAAAGTCTTGTTTGCATACTATATGGCCCAATAGTATCCCAAAGGGTGTTCTGAAGATGCACTTCTTGATGTTTAACAATATCTAATATTGCCTGCATATTTCTAACATCATCCTCAAGACCCCTAAATGTTCTTTCAACATACTATAGTCTGTCAAATCATCCAGATATACTTCTAAAAATTGGTGGATGAATTCTTTGAATGCCGCTAAGACTACTCTGGAAACTATTGTTGGTACATTCTTCAGTCCAAATGGCATGACTATGTATTGGTAGGATCCCCATTCTATGGAAAAAGTGGTCTTGTACCTGTCTTCCAGGACTATCTTGATCTGATGGTATCCTGAGAATCTGTCAGTGAATGAATAAGATTCATGTCCTCCTACGTTCTCCAACACCTCATCTGTGAAACGAGTAGGGAACCGATCATGTAGGCACACATCATTCAACTTCCTCAGGTCGACACATAACCTTATCCCTCCATATTTTTTCTCCTAAACTACCACAGGCCTTACCCATTCATATTCCTTGACAAGTTCTATGATTTTGGCCTCCAACATCCTATAAATTTTGGCTTTGAATTTTTGTATATATATAGGATTTAGTCTATATAGTCTCTGTCTTATCGGTCTCACCTCATATCTGAGAGATATCTTCATTTCCCTCAGCTCGCCTACTATGTCTTTCATTTCTGTATGGGAACAAGTCATTGTATTCACGCAGTAACTATGTTATTCTTTCCACTGTTTGCTCATCCCAGTAGTCTCCAATGCTAGCCATTTTGGGATTCTCAACTGTCCCAATGTTGACTTTCTTCACCTTGATCGATGCAACAAATAATTTTTATTCCAGAGGTGGACCTTCCTCTTCTATTTCACCTTCAACTTCCACAATCTGAATGTTTTGTGGGTCATCTTCGTCTGGTGTTTCTTCCTTCACATGGTAGCATGACAATAGTTCTTTTACTATCTTTCTATTTTATTGTTTTTCCTCTATCATGAGTTCAACTTCCAATTCTTTAATGAATATCACCTCTATGATGTGTTTAAGTGTTGAGTCTATGTTGGGGTTCTCATGCTTAAATGAGAAAGTAACTGTAAATTTTTGTTGTAGTATTGTCTACTTTGTAGTTCCTTTGTGCAATTATTGGTCTGTATACCAGTTTGATGGACTCCCTTCTAATGTGTGAATAAAATGGTGAGGCCATTCCTCTAGTGGTGTCATCCTCCATAGAGTTCTTCACTTCACCAAGTGTTTTGTTGGTGCCCACTATCTGTCATATTTATACAATTGGTTTCTTCTCCATTCTGTGCCAAATCTAATGCACAATAACCACTTACATTAGTATCAGTCCTTGGTTGTTTCTTTGTGTGCACCCCACCATATTGCAGGTGTTTCCTTGAGTGATATATCCAGGGCTAAGAGCCTCTAGTTTTCTAACACTTCATCTTTGTATCGTGTTAAGAATGCTTCTAAGTCATTCACCCCATGAAATATGGGAGGCTCCCTTATCTTTGTACCTACCCATCTTACTGCGCAGTCTATTCTTGCACATCTTCTTGTGGAGACTTCGAGTAACCTCTGCTTCCAATTCTCTAAGCCTCTATCTGAGTCTAACGTGCATGAGGTGATTCTTCTCCAACTGAGTACCCCATCTGCAGTTGGGTTCACATAGTCTTCTTCTCACATAGTTGTTCTGTATAGTTAGTTAATTTCCTCCGGGTCTAAGCAAGTGGGTTCTACAAACCTTTCCCCTTTTGATGGATCCAATGGCACAATGAATCTATATTACCCTAACTCAAATGTCATCTTCCTCATATTTAAGTTGATTATGGCCTGGTTATCAAACGCCCAATCCAAGACAAGTAATGTCGGATACGGTGTTGTACCATCCATTATCTCTATTACTTCGAAATCGTCTTTAGTGTGCACTTCATCCAAATCTATTGTTAGCCCCTTTAGTCTTCCAATTGGTAGAACTTTGTGTTGATTTGCTAGCTTCAACTGAATAGGTGAATATCCTAATGTGGGTTCTCCCATACAATGCCATGTCTTCTTGGGTAGCACATCTACTTTGGATCCTAAATCCAGTATAATATATCCCATGTTGAAATATCCAATGTTAGCATTTAGTCTGAATTCTCTGCTTGTTCTCCTCCTTGTATGCAGATGATTAACTTTTTTCTGTTCTAGATTTCCTTCTACCTCTGTGTTGCATATTTTTAGCATATTTTGTAGTACTTTCACAGATGATGGATCATTTAGTAATTTAACATAGGATTGAAAAAAACCTTTAACTATACTTACTTATCCTTGGGACTATAATTTTTTGGTGTAATCCAATGATGGAGGCATCTCGTATGCTTGTACTTCCTTAGTTTACTGCACAGTTTATGTCGATGCAATGCATGGCTTCAAAAATTCTTGTCTAGCTTGCTTGAATATCTCCTTTTCTTTCTGCGCATCAAACTTCTTCTTCGTTTTGACATTCTTTTTCACTCATTGGTGTTGTGTTGGGTCTTGTCTTACTGCATCATTTCCTATCTTATCTCCTCCCCGCGTAACTATGTTGATGTTTCTTCCTTCATCCCTTGCTTCTGCCAAAATCCATTGAACATTCTGATTGTTCAGATTTATCTTTTCCTGGATCTTTCCAAATAGTGTAGGGCATTCCTCTATGTCATGATCTGATATGTGAAAATACATACACGTCGCAGGTGGAAGTGGGAATTATCTCGCATAGTGTCCTAGTTGTTGACAGTTGTGGCATATCACTGGTCCTCTACCTCTTCCAAAGCCTCCTCTTCCTCTTCCTCCACCTCTATAACTAGATCTATCTCCTCATGGTGCATTATACTGAGGCACATGGTTATACTACGTGGGATTATAGTGTGGTTGCGCAGTATTGTATTGTAGCTGCACAGTTTTATATTGTTGTTGCGTAGTGTTATACGTGGATGGTACTTGGTTAAACTGTGGTGTAGATTTCTTGGTCATCATTTCTACATGCACCCTGTAAGCATCTGATGTTATTTCCCTCATCAGGTCCATGGTCCTACAGTCCTTTTTATCGTGGCCTACTGACTTGCAAATGTTGTAATATGAACTCTTAGGTGTTGTCTGGTACTTCTGCATCATTGGGCAGTGATATGGATCATGCCCCTATTTCTTACAGATCTCACACCATAGTCCTCCTGTTGGAAATGGGTTTGGAATTCCTGCTGCCATGTACTGTGTGAATGTTGTACATTTGTTCTTATGGTGTCCTTCTATCCTACATGTGGTACACCAAATGACTTCTCTTGTGTCCTTCCCTTTGTTCCAGTTTAACTGGAATGTTAAGTTCTTTAGATCCTCCTTCATTTCCTCTATGGTCGGATCTGTCTTCTGATATTAGTTCTCTTATAGTTGTAGGGATGCTTGTAGAGCCTCTTCCTATGTCTAAAACTTCTGTTATCGCAAAGGGTATTTCAAGTGTGGTAGAAGTGAATTGACAAACATATGCCTATGCTGCATATCCGTCATGACATACTTTAGCTTTCTCTTCAATCGTTTGAATCTATGGTCAATATCCCATACAAATTCTTCTAGTTTATATCTAATCTCTATCATCTCATTCATGTATTGATCCTATGAACTAGGCTTATGGAATTCATTTATCAATAGTTTTTTGATATCTCAAATCGTTCTGGTTGTCCCTGGCGGACTATTTGCACCTAAACTCATGTACCAATCCAATGCGTGATCTCTTAGTGTGATAGCTAACTGCGCAAGTTTAGTGTTCTCATTTGTAATATTTTTCGCTTCCCATATATTTTCACAAATGAACATATGCTTCTCAGGGTCCTCCGACGCCTCTCCTTTGAATTATGGTAATATGATGGGATCATGTCCTGCCATCCTGAATGGTGAAATAATACCTCTGTGTGGTGTAGATACTTGACTAATGGTTCCTGAACTAGCTCCCCCGGTTGTTGTTCCTTGTGTAGATGTACTTCCTGCTATCTTCCTTTTCCCAAAATTTGGTTGTCTAAATGGTGGTGTTCTTCTTGGTGTATTAGTCGCACATGGGTTTATGGCTTCCACACTGAAACTGATATGGATAAGAGTGTTGCCTTCTATTCCCACTCTTGGACCTCTCGTCTTCCTCTCATATGTCGCATGCAGGATTTCTTCAATATGTTCCATAGCCCGAAGATCCTCTACCTCTTCTTCATCACTTTCCAATCCCTCCCTCGCAGCTACGACTTTCTTCTTCGTGTTCACCTTATATTGATAGGGTACTCCATTGCACGTTCTTCCAATTGTTGCCATGATCTGCTTGATATGGTCTTCTTCCATCATAATTGGGTCCAAGGCCTCCTCTTACTTTCCTTTATCCCTTTCTCCTTCCATTTCTCCTTCTCATGTCAATGCTTCCCCCCTTCCCCCATGCATGTAGAGAAGTTTAGTTGTCTGACTCCATTGTCATTACACCTTTGTTATATAGTGATATCTTGATAGAAGTATATAACGATTTGATATACCTACCTTGAGGTACCTTCAAGAACTCTTGTTATGTTGCACTGTAAGACTTTGTTGTATCTACTGCAAATTATGTGATAAATCCTGCAACAATGTTATCTAATCAGAAATCTAATGCACACATAAACTTATTATCAACTCGTTGTAACTGCGCGATCTTCACAATATTCCACTCTAGCTTTCTGATCTGATTTGTAGGATGGTTGTCTTTCAATATTTTTATCCACTCCTACAATACATGCAGGAAATCACAGAAAAATACTTCATGCAAGTCATTGAATACGTACTTGTCCAGATATTTGTGCAGTGTCAACTTCGGGTTTTTGTTATCTTTCTGCGCAAACTCCAACTCCTTTTTTTTCAACCAGATCTCTATCTCTGCCTTCATTGGATTCCATGGTCTCAACATCCCCTTTTAGGTTCTCATTCTCTCAATGTCTTCTCATCTGGCCTGTCATTATTTTGACATGTCTTCATCAGGTCTCATTCACTCAATCCCATCTTGTTCCAATCAACTGGAAATGGAACCATTTGTTGTCTTTTTTTTCTCTTCTTCTACTTAGGATTCTTTATTGGTTATTATGAACAAGATTGAACCTGGTTCACATTTGATAAGCTCCCAACAAAATCCCTCTAAAACTATCATCCCCTATGGTAGACCAGAAGGAAACACAACACACAGAGGGTATTGTGCAGTCTCACCCGAGATAGCTCTATGGGTGGCTAAAATACCCAGGTGTTTGCAACCTGGGAATGAGTAGACATCTATGGTTGTATCGCGTAATCTTTATTAATCTAGTCTAAAATTTGATTATAGCAATCACTTTATTCATGCATGTGAAATACCAGATCTTAAATAGTTAATTCATTCATATAATATTCACCTTTTAACAACAATAAACACACATACATTCATTCACACAACATAGGTGTTACCGTGGTTCACCCCCTCCTAAGCTACGTCCACAAATATCTGGCTCTCAAGCTCTTTATTATGGGTTAGTAATATGTCACGTCGTGTGTGTTTACAATCTTGGGTCTTCCACTATCACCAGGATTCTCGATCCTTGTGAGGTTGACTAGATCGCACCAGGCTCCCTAGCCTGTGATCTAACCCTCGAGATCGAGTCGTTCACTACTTCCCTAGCTCATCAACTTATTGACTAGTACAATTCTTACAATTCTCTGCCCTTTCTTGTCCTCTCCTTCCTCTCCCTATCTTCCTATGTTGGTCATTTCCTCAGTCCATTCATTCCTCTCTTACTTCCTCTAAGTACTACCTATTTATTATTCTTGGCTCATCAACCATTACAATACATTGCAAAAACCCTAACCTAGTGTCGTTAGGTCTTCCTTGCATGCACACCTTCTTTTCTTTTCTCACACATGTTGCTCTTCCTTCCATCTTTCCTTTTCTCCTTTTATTCTTCTCTTCCCAAAAATAGTCTTTTCTCCTGATTAGGTCCGCGTCCAACATTGTGCAAAAGAGGAAAAGCTTGCCTTGTAATTTGGAAGGCCAACACTGTACTATGTGACCAAATTATAATTCATGCCCAAGCTTCCTTATAGCTCCAAAAATTGTTTTATAAGTTTTAAGATGGAATTGGATATATGATAAGTTTACCCAAGTCATTTAAAGTGTAATTGAAGAGTAGGAGAGGTTTCTTTCATGCACCTAGATTTGGGATTTCATGTAAATTTGAATCCAAAACTGCCTTCGAGTAAAATGCACGCCCTAGTCTCAAGTTTCACCCAAATTGAGTTGTTCAACTTGTAGAATGTGTAATTTGTGATTTTACACCTCTCTATAACCTTGTATTGTCATTTTAGACAAAAACTTACTTGATGTCCGTAAAAGATAAAAAAAATCCTTGTAAAACCAAAGGGTCAAATTGTTATAGTTTGCTTTATGAATATGTGTGCCCAAAGTTGGATAAGCCTTCATAATTTAAGATATAAATTGTAAATTGATAACTACAATATTTTTAACATGTTTGTACAATTAAGAGTGCATTTACACTCCAAAAATGATGATTTATATGCACAAAGATTCATGACCTTTTAATGAATTAGAGGATGGTGGGTTATGAGATCATAAATCAAGGTCAATGGCTTAAAAAACCAATGATACATAGAAAATGACATAAAACTTAACAACACATAATTAACCAATATAAGAAAATACTTTAAAGAGAATAAATCGTAGAAAATATAGAGTGTGTTCACCTCCGAATTCATTGGCTGAAGTTGGAGAGTGTGTAATTTATCTTTTTATATATGCATATACCTTTGTTTGTGCATTTAGAGAAATAGAACCCTTTGTTGTGCCAAAAAGACAAAAAATTATTTGTAATGCCCCTCCTTGCATAACTCTTCTTTGAGAAGGATTAGGAGATTATTTTGAAGATTGATTGAAGGGTTTAGTAACCATGTTTCTAATTATTCTGTATGTATGTGACTTATGGAATGTACTCAATTGACTAGATGCAATTAATAGTCTTAATTGTTGAGCAGATTAGTGTATACATTATGATAGATATATGCTTGATCATGGAATCAATACTTATGCTTTGAACAAGTGTGAGTTGTGGCAGGTGGATAGGACCTCTGGGACCTCTAGGTAGGGTTGATTAAAGGAAGAAGAATGCTAAAGAAGTCAAATTAAATATCGTGACAACTTAATGAAATCAATTGACTTGCATTTATTTTATATTGCTTATATTTCATATCTACACACATGTATTGAGACATGATTTCATTAATCTTAGTGGTGTAGTACATTGGTCACACATAGGTGGATATGGTTGTTTGGGAGAACTCCAGGTTGGGGGTCAAACAATAAATATTCATGGAGGGTAGCTGTCAATATTGTACAATTAAATATTATGGTGTTTATATGATATTGACTTGTGTGATATATGTGTGGCGGTTGCATGTGAAAGATACAC
>WSFP011520739.1:0-12534 GCA_009831015.1 Picea engelmannii | reverse complement strand
ATAATGGTTCTCCTACAGAAATTGAAATCATTCCATCCACAGAATCACCATTCGCGATGAGCTTGCATAAACCTTTTCCTTTGATAGATTTTAAAGGTTTCATTTCGATATCATATTCTTATATCCTTACCATCCAGTTAGCCCATTTTCCTTCTCTCAATTGTTGGTTCAGAAGCATTTTCACTGGCGATGAGGGAACATAGGAAATAACATGGGAGTTCAATATGTACATCTGAAAATGCACTATAGATTTTATGAGAGCTAAGGATTGCTTTTCCAGTTATGAATACCTCAACTCATAGTCATGTAGGTTTTTTTCTCATAAAACTTATTATTAGTTCTTCTCCTTTGGTATTCTTTTGAGTAAGGATAGATACAACAATTGTCTCTGTAGAAAATGAATAGATGATGGAATCCCTTTGAAAGTATAGACTAATGAGGAATGAAGTTGTGGTGATTTCTCCTTTGATGTTATTGAAATCCTCTTCAGTATCAACTATCCATTCGAACATCTACTCCTTTTTCAACAACAAATTGATCGACTTCACAATACTTTCACAGTCGGGAAAAAATCTTCGCAAAAAATTGATCTTGACGAAAAATGATTGGACCCCCTTCTTGGATGTCGGGGGGTTGAGCTCATTTATTTCTTTAACTCTTTCCAGATCTATGTAAATCCCTTCCTCACACACAATGTGGCATAACGATTTTCCTTGGGTTATGGCAAACAAGCATTTTTATTTATTTAGAGAGACACCATATAGTCTGCACCTTTCAAAAAAAATTCTCAAATGATGGATATGATCCCCTCTTGTTTTTTAATGCACTGTCAAGTCATCTTGATAGTCTGCCATAATTTTTCTTGTCAAACTGCTAAATGCATGATCCATGGCCCTCTGGAATGTGGTTCCATCATTCTTCAAACCAAAGGGCATTCTAGCATATGCATATGTCTCCTAGGGTGTGATAAATGTTGTCTTTTCCATATCTTCCTCAACCAACAAGACTTGTTTGTATCTAGAAAAACCATCAAACATGGACATGCAGGATGATCCAGTGACTTGTTGGAGAAGGAAATCCATATCAGGTAAAGAAAAGTTATCCTTTATTCTTTCTTTGTTAAGGTCTCTGAAGTCGACACACATTCAGATTTCCTTGGTTTTTTTTCTTACAATCACAGGATTTGAAAGCTAGTCGAAGTGTCTTATGGGATAAATTATTCATTCCTTCTTGAATTTCTCCAATTCAATATTTACCATAGGTTTTAGTTTGGGATTCATCATCCTTGTTTTTTGCTTCACTGGATTTGCTTCTTCCCTCAACAGAATGATATGATGGAATATAATTTTATCGTTATCTTTCAAATCATCATAGGTCCAAGCGAACACATCAATGTATTCTTTGAACAAGGAAACATATTGATCAACTTCCTCAATGGTGCAATCAACTCCCAAGTTGACATATTTTGGGGAACTTTCAGTTCCAATATTGACTTTTCTTATCTCTTTCACCTTTCGAATAGAAACTTCTTCAAGGATATTCTTAGCATGACCATATTTCCTAAAAAGAGATTTAGATTGTATACAATCTTTGGGGACAACAGACGAGTGATCATCTTCATCATCATCATTATTCAACAAAAAAAATTCCAATTGTTCATCGTTCTCAAATACTTGCAAATATTCAATGTTATCGAGCACAGACGGTCGAAAATCCCTTTCTACTTGGAAATAAGTTTTCCTTTGGATATCGTCTGGGTTTGACAATGAGGCCGCCAAGGCTAATGAATATTCCTTGTCATTCTTGTCCCTTCGAATGAAAGAAATGTTGAAGGAACTGAAATATTCCATCAATTCGTCAACTCTTTTGAAATATAACTTACGTCTCTCCTTTTTTATTTTATACCTTTGGGTAATCTGATTGATCACTAATTTGGAGTCTCCAGTTACAGTTAGATTCTCTATTTTCATTTCTTGTGAAAGGATCATCCCCTGAATCAAAGCTTCATACTCTGCCTCGTTATTAGTTCACGAAAACTCCAATCTAATGGCATGTGGATAGATAATCTTACTTGGAATCATAAGAACAATTCCAACTCCATTCCCAGAGCTTGAACAAGCTCCATCGAATGACATCCTCCAATATACTCCAAACATAAATTCTTGATTCTCCATGTCTTGCACTTGCTCTAGGAATTCACTATGTTCCATGTCCAAGATATCATAGTTTCCAATCCCGACATCTATATAATCTTCCATTAATTCATTATCCTTCTTCTTGAAAGAGAAGGGTTTTCTAGGTTCACGGTGGACTTTAATCATTGCTCCTTCCTTGCATGGCAACATCATACAACTTCCATCATTCATTATATATACCCTGATCATAGATGTCCAATCTCTTCCCAACAAAACTCCATATGCTAGAGGAAGGTATACCACAATAATATTGAAAACTGTAATGATATGGGGGGCTTCCGTAATCCACACATAAAATTACTTGATTTCTCCATAAGATGGCACTTTTCTAGAATCACTTGCATATATACTTTCACCGGTTTCATAATACTTGGCGCAACTCATTCCCAATGCCTCCATGGCCACCAGTGGCATGCTATTATTTGTCACGTCAGTGTCAACTAAACAATTAAGTAGTGCAACATTATGATTTTCAATAGAAATGTAAAAGGGAGGAATTTTACCTCTCATCTTGGTAGTTGACTGGCTAGGGATTTGTTTTGGACTGGTAACAAAATCTTCTTCTCTTTCATATGGATCGTCCAACAATTTCGAAATGTTTTCACTTTGCTGGGGAATCTTCACCACTTCCATAAAGGGAAGGGTTATCCTTAATTTACTCAAATCCTCTACGATATTATATGTCATTTGAGTGGAGCTTGACGTCATGTGTTGCCTTTTACTTCCAACGATGTCTGCCACTTTCTCATTTTCTCTTTTCTCATTTTTTTCTTTATATTTTTCTTTTTGGTTCTCTTTATTAGGATCGCCTTTACTTTTTGGTCTATTTACAAATCCTCTTGTCTAGGCAACATTTTCTTGTGAGTCAGGATCATTGTCTCCCTCCTCAAATATATACATGGATGTCTCACATTTTTCCATATTCACAGTTTCATATATTTCATCATGTGAGTAATAATTCTCTTGCTCAATTAATTGCTCGTCATACACATAATCTAGAACAACCACATTGGGAGTAGGTTGTCTGGGAACCCTTGGTCTTTGCAGATTATCTGTGTTCTCAAATCTCACTCTGTTTTCTTGGGAAGGTTTCCTCCTTTGCTCTGGGATTGACATTCCTGAATTTGACATGTAATTATCTCCCCTTCTTAGTCTGGTTATCTTGTTATGCATTTGCTTGATAATTCTATTCATCTGTGCAAATTATTTTCTTTGCTTAGTTTCATGAGCCACTACAGGGTCAACCTTTACATTAGGTATGGTTCCCTTGAAAAATCCTCCTCCCATTGTTTTCTTTTGAGCCGGTCGAGGCTTGAATTCTTCATTCTTTCTTGAACTGGAAGCTACTTGATTATCAATATTTAGTCCTCCCAACTGCTTTTGTACTCTTCCCAGTATAATGTCAAGGTGAGCACCCCTTTCAATCATAATTTCTTCCATATCAGTGGATTTAGTCATTGCCTCCTCCAAGGTATCCATTTGGGATGTTTTGATATCATATTTCACATTCGGGGGCATTGCATTCTTATAAAAATTGAGAATGCCTGGGTCATTTTCTCTTTTATCTTTTGGAATCCTACTCAGGATTTTATTGAACCTGAGATTAAAATCTCGTATCCTTTTGTTCTTTCTCAAACCAATTTGGGTGAAATCGGTGAGAAGGGTATGATAAGAAATTGGAGGGGCAAACATAGTTAGGAACATAGCATCAAGGTCATTAAATCAGTGAATTGATCTGTTGGGAAATGTTGTATACCATTCATATGCTCTTCCTGATAAGGGTTGCAGGAAAAACCTTACCATGACATCGTCATACTCAACACGGTGAAAATCACAAACATCAAGAAATAGGTGCATATTCCTCTTTGCATCGATTTCTCCATCTCCGAAAAATTCCTTTTGTGTTCCCTTAGGGAGAACAAGGAGATCATGTTGCTCACCTATAAGATTTAGAGGGGAATCTCTTACCCTCCTTCGATTTTCAAATCTCAGGTTTCCTTGATTTCTTGCAGCATCTCTTCCACCTCCTTGTCTCTCTTCATGTTGTTCATCTTGGGGTTGTTTGTTTATTTCTTCCATATCCGGAGAAATTCAAAGGATAGGATTTTCACTTTTAAGAATCAAGAGTTGTTTGTTTTTACTTCTGGTAATGGGTCCCTTGTATTCATCAAACTTCAATCCCGACCTTGTTCTTGTGCTTCTCTAGCTAGCCTTTGATTTCTTCGGTCTTTTCGTTCCTCTCTCCTCTCTCTTTGAAAGATTTGTCTTTCTTCTTCTTGGACTAGGATCCCCTAGGACCTTTCTAACTCTTCTCTGGTCTTGATTGTTGTTATTACCAGATTGTATAGTTGATGTAAGATGCTTCGTTGATTGTTCAATCCAATTTCTAAGTGGGGTTGATTAGCCTAGGGAAAAGTCATATATTTTTTAGAAATGCTAGACCAGGTTTCAAATTTCTGTTCAGTTCCGCATTATGGTCACCAAAAATTTTGGTGCTTGAATCTGTTAGGACCGAAACGACAACCTCACGAGGATGTAAATCCACCTGCATTTTTACGGAGGTGGTACTCCTCTTTAGATTTTCTTGGGATTTCTTTATGTTCAAAATATGGGACTTGACAGAAGTTCGTCCTAGTGATTCAAAGAAACATAAAATTGTGAGAAAATAAAAGGGAAATGTTTTTCTTTTTATTTTTTAAAGAAAGTTCTTGAGAAAGGACTAGGAATCACACACTTTACACATTTAAAGAAAATAAACAAAATTTCCTCACATCCATCATAGCTTAAGATAAAGATTTATGATCACATAAAATAAAAAGAAATTGATCTGCATGCATAAGAGAACTTTAACATAGTGGAACCATGGGAATCTCAAATAAATATAATGATAGATCAACCTCAAATACTTTATATTCTAAAAACAAGGTTACAAAGCACAATCAAGATTGTTCCCAAAGAATCTCTCTCGAAATTTCTACAAAAAATATAGTTTGTTACATATTCTTTGAAATTGCAAATGTGTTTGTCTTAAAGACTAGGATTGGGGATCCCGTGGACCATAAAGAAAATAAATACAAGAAACAAGATTTTAGAAGGAAGATGGTGGGCGGTAGAAGAACAACAAGACCTGGTAAGAAGAAAAAAGGAGTTATCAGTCTTCGGTTAAACATTTCTAGTGAAAGAGGTGGAATAATTGGATGAAGGACTTGATAAAGAAAAAGAAGGTTGTGATCAGGGTAAACTTACTATGATGGTATCTCATTCTTTCATTTACTTTTTGATGTCCTTTTATCATTTTCATCAACGGTTACAGGAACCGTCTCAACTGTTTCTTTCCCTTCATTAGTCAATTTATCGATATCTTTCTTGAACCATTCTTCAATGTAACTCTTCATTGGTGCCACATTAATTTCATGTCGGATTTTGATGTTGAAAAACTCACCCTCCAAGTCTCTTAGATCAAGGGAAATGCCATGTAATGCTTCTTTGATGTCCTGATTTTTTATGGAGTAATCCACTAGCCAATTATCTATGACGTCCTCATCATATTCAATTATACCATAAAAAATTTCAACTGACAATCCTTTAAAAACCGAGACAAAGACATTGAAAACTTCATAAAAATGTAGGGAAGCTTTGTGCCTCCACAACGCTTGGTACCAAAAGGTCACTGGGTCAAATTCATAATTCACCTTCTTGCAGATAGACAATTTAGGAAATTGACAACAATGTGTTATCGTGAATACCAAATAAGAGCCATAAATAATTTCTTATATTTTTTGTATTGTGACAATTGGGAAGGGATTTCAATGGAAATCAATTTTCCCCAATCGAAAATGGCTTGCTCCTTGACAGTGAAATATAATATATAAAGAATCATACGAGAAATATTGGTTGTATTTTCTTGTCCAGTCACTCTGGTGAATAACCAAGCAATTTCCCGAAAGGAGGTTTTTGAACAAGTTGAACTGTAACTTGGTAATATCTGCAGGGATGGTCATGGGATTCTCCAAGAATTCAGGCAAGCGGTCCAAGCCGTTGTCATGATTTTTCAAGAAGTCCCTGCAATCTTCACCTCTGAAGGTGAGTGTTGGCTCTGGGAGTTTTATCATTTTACAGAACACTTGAGGTGAAAGAGAGATGGGAGAATGGTATTGAAGTTGAATAATCTGTTGACTTGGTATATACTTCTTAGTGCACCAGGCAACCAGTTCCTTGCAGTCAAAAACCTTAGGAACACAGCCTGCACGAGCAATTTCGAACGTCCAAATTACTTTCTTTTGAGCAGAAGAGGATGAATAGTAAGAATAATTTCTAGACCAATGAAAGTTCTGGTCCTCACGTCCAAAAATGTTCAAAGTATCTTTGCATAACTGATGTCAAGTTGTTGTTGCCATAAGTTGACAAGAGAATTATCTTAATCTAGATAATATTCAAAATGAGTGCTTGAGAGATATAATATAATATAATTTTCGATACCACATCCTTGGTGATTGTTTTAAACCATACAAGTACTTTTCCATCTTGTGTACCATCTCCGTGTTTCCCTTCATAGCAAAGCCTTATGGTTGCTTCATGTAGATTTCTTCTTCCAGATCCCCATGTAGGAATGTTGTCTTCACATACATCTGTTCTACTTCAAAATAAAATGCAACAACAACAGATAACATAAATCTAATAGAGGTTAACTTGGCAACAGGAGAAAAAATCTCACCAAAACCAATTCCCTCAACCTAGGAATAACCCTTTGCTACTAACTGAGCTTTGTATTCCTCCATTTTTCCTTTTTCATTTAACTTCTTTTTAAATACCTACTTTATTCCAATGAGATTTCTTCCATTCAGCAACTCCACTAGATCCCAAGCCTCATTCTTATCCAAGGCTGCCATTTCTTCAACCATAGCCTTTTCCCATAGTTTTCCATCCTTTGAATCCACTTCCTCCCTAACAGTTCTAGGATCATCATCAGTAATAGACAAAGAAAAATTTGAACGGAAATTAGGTGGATTATACCTTTCCAATATCCTTTTTTCCTGAACCAATCTCCTGAATGTTGGAGTACAAGGATCTTCTTATTCTGATTTCTATTCTTCTAAAGAGTTTGATTCATCATCCTTTAATTCAAGCTCTTTCTTCTCTGGTTCTTCCTTACTTGTTAGGACTTCATGTTTGACAACATCTTTCATTTCTCTAAATACCACATCTCGGCTATACACAACCTTCTTAGTTTTTGGGTTCGAAATATTATAACCTTTGAGACCATATTTATACCCAATAATGATACACTTTTTAGCATTCTTGTCTAGCTTACTTCTATTTTTATTGGGAACGTGAACATAGGCCTCACAACCAAATACCTTGAGATGTGGGAGTGAGGGTTTCTTACCAATCCATACCTCGCATGGAGTCTTGTCATCCAGTGCTAATGAGGGTGATTGATTGACCAAGTAACATGCAGTACCCACTGCCTATGCCCGAAATTCTTGTCCTAACCCGACACCACTGAGCATATACCTTGATTTTTTGATCAGTGTCATGTTCATCCTTTCTACAAATCCATTCTGTTGAGGTGTATATGGAGTATTCTTCTACCTTGTTATACTGTGCTTCTTACAAAACTCTTCAAATTCATTCCCGTAGAACTCTCCACCATTATCCATCCTCAACACCTCAATTATTTTCTCCATTTGATTCTCAATAAGAGACTTAAAATATTTAAACCTGTTAAAGACTTCAGATTTCTTCCTGAGGAAATATATCCAAGTATTCCTCGAGAATTCATCTATAAATGAGACATAGTACATATATTTTCCCAATGATGGAACCAACATAGGTTCAAACACATCAGTTTGCACTAGCTTTAAAATTCCTTCTACCCTCGTTGCACCAGAGGGGAATCTTACACGATTATTCTTCCCATATACACAATGTTCATAGAAATCAAAATCCAGAGAGAAGTTAGACATACCTTCAACCATAACTTTATCATGTAGTTTTCGAAAACCCTTCTCTTTGATATGCCCCAGTCTTTGATGCCATGACATAACCTTTTCTCTAGAGACTGTAGGAGTTTTTTCTTCTTTAGCTCCAATATCAGGAAAAATGGAACTATTACACCCATCAATAATAGTGCTTCCTTGTAGCTTATACATATTTCCGATATGAACTCCCTTCAACAAAACCATTTCTCCTCGAACCATCCTGTAGGTTTCTTTTTCAAATACTTTTTTTACCCCTACATTGTCCATTTTTCTTACAAAAATAAAACTTATGACCAATACTGGGATGTGAAGAACATCAGGAAGTGTTCTAATCCTTCCATCTATGAGCCTCAACTTGACTTTTCCTCTTCCTATGATTTTGGTTGTTGAGCCATCACCTAGGAAAACATTACCTCCATCATAACTTTCATATTCACAGAACCACCCCTTTTGGGGAGTCATATGAAAGGATGCACTTGAGTCAACCAACCATGACTTATGATTTGCATCTGTGTTTGAAGCAGGGATGATTTTAAGGATGGAAATTTATTTTAAAATGTAGAAACCTTGGAGAATATTACTAATCCTTCATATATCAACTATAAATGTTTGGCGATATTTTTTTAAAAATATTCAAATTTCTAAATATTTTATATAATTTTTATAAACTTTTGGCGATTTTTAAGGTAAAATAATTTTATCCTATAGAATTTGGGAGAATCATTTTTAAAATAACGAATCTCGTTTTTTGAAAAACCATGGAAAATTAGCCCATGAGCGAAATTTAGCCCCTAAAATCATCCCTGGTTTGAAGAAGCCAAGTACACATCCCCTCCTTCTTCCTTGGATTTTTTTTCTTCTGTATAGGGAGGACCTTTAGATCCCTTCACTCTCACAATGCTTTTGGATCTACATTGCTTCTTGAAATTCCCTTCTTTTCCACATCTCCAACATACATTTACAAAAAATTTGGGAGATTTAGATATCCCACTTAAGGACTTATAACTATTTATTTCCCGGGAGCTTCCTCTTGCAAATAATGCATCTGTGATCTGTCCTTCCATGTTATTTTGTCTCATCTCCTCTGAAAACAAGGATGATAACACATCATCGAAACTCAAGGTAGTTGTATTACTACATATTGCCACAACAGACTATCCCACGAGTTTGGTAAAGAGCACAGTAGATTGATACACTTATCTTCATCTAAAATTTTAATCTCAAAAAATAACAACTGACTTACCACATTATTGAAGGCATTCAGATGCTCTGTCATCGAGTATCCATCTCTCATCCTCAGGTTATACAACTTCTTCCACAAGAACAATTTATTTACCAAGGACTTAGACTGTTACAAATTCCCCAAATCATCCCATAACTCCTTGGTTGTATCTTCCCCTGACATATTCAATAATATTGAATCTGAGAGACACAATCGGATTGTGCTCTTTGCCTTCCGATCCAACTTTTTCCAGTCATTTTTTGATGTTCCTGTAGGTGAAATACCTACATCCACCGTGATCCACTAGTCTATGTCTAATAACATATCTTCCATCTTGAGCTTCCACAACTCAAAACTTTACCCATTAAATCTCTCGATCTTTATTTTTGAATTGCTTGCCATTTCATTTCACTTGAAGAATCAATATTGTAGATCTCCCACTGTAACAAGGCTTATAACCGTCTCGATCCAAACCCATGACCACAAAGGCATGACAAAGGCGTCGCCCTGAAGCCAATAATTTCTCTGATACCAATTATAGATTTTGACCTTGTACAATTATTTAATGCAGACATATTTTCAATCAAAGAATAGAAAAAAGATACAATGGAAAATACACATATTACATAGATATTTTTCCCCTGGAAACCCAAACTGGGAAAACCATCATATTCTATATTCGTTTCTCATACATTGTTTATAATATAATATAAATATAGGATCTCATAGCATCCAAAACCCTAATCCAATAACCCGTATTAGTCAACAACCCTAATTCCTTAACTAGAAATAGAAAAACCATGTGTCGAAAACTGCCCAAAAAATAGACACAAAAAACCGCCAAAAACATTTTTAGGCCCTAATTTTAGTAGGCAATATTGAATGACTCTTCAAACAATGTTTATCTCTGAACTATTTTGGGAACACAGTGTCAACTAAAATTGAAGAGTTGTTTTAGAGTTTTCATGTATTATTGTTGAGACTACTAATAAGAAGAATCCCTCAGGGCCAACTTTTAAAGAAGGAATTATCTGTGTGTGAAGAAAATACAAGAGGTGAATTATTTTAAGCAAAGATAAAAAAATTTCATATGGAATGTAAGAATGCTAGCTTGTTTATGGATTAATTCTTATGCAATCTATGATATTCTACAGTTTTAAGTATTTCTTCAAATATTTGTTATTCCTTGAGCTTGTTGAGTTTTTAATGTGTGCATTGTTGTAATCTGGACTAATCTGGTTATATGTAGATGTACGTGCTTGTTTCTAATTCCACTCTTCTATTAAATCTATTTGTGTAGGAGTTTATGCAGGATTCAGTTCCATTTTAACTCATTAGTTACTTTAGTTTTCTCCTAGCTAGGATAGATTAAAGTAGATTAGTAATAGATTAGATTGCATTTCATACATAGTCTTCATCTACATCTTTGCATTTTATATACATTCATCATCCACACTCATCGAAAAATCAGTCTGCAACCGACAAAACCCCCAACAACAATAACACTAGTAGTCGGGCCAAAATTCGGATGGGTTTCCTAATCCATACAGTGCATAGTCTAATTGGGACTGTGTATCCAGGAGTACCCCTTGTTGTTGTCGGGTGAATTTAGACCTGTCAACATAATTTTTAGGCCTAATACCTTGAATATAAACATGCAAAGAATATAACACATACCCAACAATTTTCTATGCCTAATTATCAATTTAAACACAAATTGTAAACACAATTGCTAAATCGTTTAAATTAAAATGCTATGATTGATAGATAAGATTTTTTAATATACAGATAATTTTTTTTGAATCCCAATGAATTTCTACTTGAGAATTAACGATTAATTTAGTTGTGTACAGGGATGATTTTAGGGGCTAAATTTCACTCACGAGCTAATTTTCCATGGTTTTTCCAAAAAAGAGATTCGCTATTTTAAAAATGATTTGCCCAAATTCTATAGGATAAAATTATTTTACTTTAAAAATCGCTAAAATTTATAAAAATATATATAAAATACTTAGAAATTTGAATATTTTTACAAAAATATCGCCAAACATTTATAGTTGACATATGAAGAATTAGTAATATTCGCCAAGGTTTCTACATTTTAAAATAAATTTCCATCCTTAAAATGATCCCTGGTTGTGTAATGGTTGATCAATGGATATGTGGCAATAGTGGTGTCAGTACATGGAATATAGTGGGTAAAGAAAAAAATACAACTTACAAGTTGTAATAAAATTAAACATTGTATAATGTGATCACATAAATGTCTAAGGAAGGAACTAATGTGATTATATAATTATCTATTATAAGGAAAGAATTAGGTCCTCTTTGTAATATTATGCTTGGAAAAGTTTGCAGAAACATGTAGAGAAAATTTTAATATTTATTTAGTTAATTTTATTAAAGTATGTTGAATTCTCTATACCACACGTTCTATATAATTATAATATATGTGTATTGTAACACACCTGACCCCCTAAACCCTCTTAGGATGGTGGGATGCCAATTTCCACTTCCATTAATCCTCAGGTCTCGATTTTACATGCTCAACGACTTGTGTCCATCATGGTTTACATGAGGACTTCATATTCATTCTTTTGCGTTGTAGGTAGATGCAACAATTACTCAAATTTATCACTCATTTCCCCAAAAATTCTGTAAAAAATTGTTGCTACAATGACCAAGGAACAAAAAATTCCCGATCGAATGGATAAGATTCACTCCACGCAACTAGATCAATGGTCGATAGTGAATCGATATCTCTACCCATTGGGGAAAGCAGGTTACCTTTCCCACATTTCAATCCTGATTGTACCTCTCTGATGGATCTATCCTGATCAATCCAATGGTATTTGAGTAATGAAATCAACAACCCTAATAAAATTGGCACCTCGACTATGCAACGGCTAATTCCTCACCCATCCTCCATGTGACACGTTGGCAGGTGGGGTCCTCAAAAAATATATGACTGTGGTTATATTGGAACACATCTTCCACGGATCTACGGTTCCTGTCCACTCGAGATATTTTTCCATAATAATGCACCTACTTTAAGGGATCACGAGACTTCCCGATCAGTCCTTCTGAATGGAATTCCTCCAACAAATCTGATTGTCCCCAGATTGTTACATCTAAC
>WSFP011520738.1:0-12534 GCA_009831015.1 Picea engelmannii | reverse complement strand
GGTTGCAACTTAAAACCTATGCAAAGTGGACAAGATAAGAACCCAAAAAGTTATCTCCAATGTGCAACCACCTCAACCTTGTTAAGTTTGACTAAATCAACTCCCCAATAAAATACTTCAAGGTGATTACAACTCATCAAATAATGTGCAAAGACCATATGTTGTTTGCAAAACCATCAACTAATTTACAAAAACCATGTGCACAGAAAAAGTGTGCCCTAGAGAAGTGTACATCCTCTCCCAAAATAGTAATATAATACATGCACGCCTTGAAATTTGTGTTGAAGATGGAGCGCTCGGAGCTCCACATTAAAGCCTCAACCAATCACCAAATGACCCCTCCAAGTGTGAAAAGATGCCAAATGAAATAGGGTGCCCAAGTAACCAACCTCCACCAAGATAAAAATAACCAATTCAACCATTGAATGGTTA
Source organism: Picea engelmannii (assembly GCA_009831015.1). NCBI lineage: Eukaryota > Viridiplantae > Streptophyta > Pinopsida > Pinales > Pinaceae > Picea > Picea engelmannii. Next base: position 12,102 of record WSFP011520738.1, on the reverse strand, counting down.
AATCAATCTCAACATATGTGAAGTGTGCACAAAGGTTAATGTTCTAACTTCTAGTATAACCATAGTCCATCTCCAATAGTCACTGGATGATTAAAGCACCATGAACATGTCTGCCAATGAGGGGGTGCACTCCAACAACTGTTGTACCATGCAAATTGGTTGTTCTCCCTAGCAATAACCCCACCATGATAACAACATAATGACAAAATAGAAGCTCAACCTAGGTTTGAACCTAGGGCATGCCACCAAAGGACTATTACATGATCAATACCTCATCAAACCTTAGAAAGAGACTAGATCACTATCAAATCATAAGTAATACCCCCCTTCTAACTCAAACTTAAGAAAAATTACATCAAGGGTACTAACATCATCAAACAAATTTCCCCCTAGGTGATGTCTAGCAAATGTTACAACATTAAGTTATATCACCTAGGGCAATCCCACCAAGGCAACATGCATCCCCACACCATGGCAACATCACAAGAGAAAGGGACATAAGAAAATGCCAACCCCATCAAACATCAAGCATGTCCCCGCCACACATTCAACACATGAGGACCAAGTAGAACACCCCCTCCTAGTGATAAATTAACATTGTAACCTCAACACACCTAATCCCTAGGAAACTCCAACAACATCATGAAACATCTACCTCCTAACACCATCATCTAACCCTTTGGGGGTATAGAACCATCATCCATGAACAACATGTAGCACCTCCACGATAAACAATTCTACGAAAACCACACCATGATGAAATAGCATGTTCCATAACCATAGTGTCCAACCAATTGATGATCACAAGGCAAGCACATGTAGGAAGACCAACAAACTAGCAAGCATAATCATCCAACCAAGGAGAAGTGAGACTCCCTCGACCAAAAACCTCCATCAAATAATCTAATGCTAAGAAGAGAAAGGGTTCCATGAAGATGTATCCCCCCAAGTTGATCCAATGCTACAAGGTACCAGCAGCAAATCCCACCAATGTGATGAAAATCACAATGTGGAACCTCATACAATATGAGATGTAACACACAAAATGGGGATCCTACTTTCTTTAGTGGTACAAGGGAGTCCTAAGCTTGTCTTTTTGTCGATGGAACTATCATAAAATGGGAAGCATGGGGAGAATACTGATGGAAGAAGGTTCATCATGATGTCAATGAGGGTTTTGAGATATATACATCAAACATAGAGTGCATATTGCCATCAAATATAGCATTCACCAATGCATTCAAATATTTTATGTCATTGCCATGGAGATCACTTATTTTTACCAGGATTGTTTTCAGATCATGATCACTGTAGCACCCCCTATTTTTTCCAAAGCAAGAAAAATAGTTAGCTAGATCACTTGGTGGTGGCCATCTCCCAGTTTCCCAGCAATGCAAGCCCCAAGATCATTTCGTAGCCCCACTTTGGACAAAAGCTCACTTAAGTGCTAATCCTCCAGGGTGCAACTTAACCAAAAGCTGTCCACAGTTTAATAACAGTATTGCTGTGAACCATATCCGAGCAGGCTACACCTGCCAGATGGCATGATGCCCATGAGCTTTTTGACATGAACACTAACACCGCATGCTAGACTGCATTGTAGTGAACCAATCAGAAGCCGTTTTAGGTCATACATAGCCGTCTGGGCAAGACATAGAGATGTATTCTTTCACCTTTCACTATGGTGCCCCCTTGGCACCACATTACCCTAAATTTCCAATATCTTTTTTATATTTGATTATTTGATTATTTTCTGACATGTGCCATTTCATTTTCATCAAACAAGAGTACACATGGCAATGCCACTTCACTAGTGTGTTCATCTATGTGGTTCATGGGGTGTGGGAGGGAAGGTTTATAAGGCTATGTTGGTTGAAATCCTGAAATCTTGAAATGCTGCTTAGTACGCTGAATGCTAAGCATCCTAAATATAATTTCTCCATGTGAGGTCTAGTGGGGTTGAATCTACACCTAAACATCCTGAAAGGGGGGTCCTACTTCAATTTTTAATGTTAAAATTTTAGTTAACAATAACTTTAAGAATTAAGGTCAAAAAATAAATAGAAATCCAAAAGAGAAAGATTGACTGTCAGTGAATTTTTCTCCAACGTGGATTTTGACATGAACACTTACACCTGCCAGATGACATGATGCCCATGAGCTTTTGGACATGAACACTAACACCGCATGCTAGACTGTGTTGTAGTGAACCAATCAGAAGCAGTTTTAGGTCATACATAGCCATCTGGTCAAGACATAGAGATGTATTCTTTCACCTTTCACTATGGCGCCCCCTTGGCACCACATTATCCTAAATTTCCAATATCTTTTTTATATTTGATTATTTTATTATTTACTTTGACATGTGCCATTTCATTCTCATCGAACAAGAGTACAAATGGCAATGCCATTTCACTAGTGTGTTCATCTATGTGGTTCATGGGGTGTGGGAGGGAAGGTTTATAAGGCTCTGTTGGTTGAAATCCTGAAATCTTGAAATGCTTGAAATGCTGCTTAGTACGCTGAATGCTGACAAGCATCCTAAATGTAATTTCTCTATGTGAGGTCTAGTGGGGTTGAATCTACACCTAAACATCCTGAAAGGGGGGTCCTACTTTAATTTTTAATGTTAAAAGTTTACTTAACAATAACTTTAAGAATTAAGGTCAAAAAATAAATAGAAATCCAAAAGATAAAGATTGACTGTCAGTGGATTTTTCTCCAATGTGGATTTTGACCTTTCCGACCTCACGTCGATTTTCAATTGACGTCTATTTTTTACTTATGGTGAATTTCAACAGTGGATTGTGTTTAAGGTTTATTCTCTCAAAATCAACCCAGATTTGAGAGGTTAGCTTTATTGAGGTTTTCTGAGTTGCAGTATGATTTGTGGGGTCCTAATGCATTCTTTCACAAGTCCAAACACCCAACAAAACAAATTTAATGCCAAATTTCTGAATAAGTCTAATTACAAGTCTATACAAAACATTCATGAGTTTTACTCAAAACCACCCAGATTTGAGGGGGAGGTTCAAATTGAGTCCTTCTAAGTTTTAGTGTTAGTGGGGTCCTAATGCACTACTCCTTACGCCTGGACACCCAACACAAACAAATTTAATGCTGGATGAAAAAAGGATTCCTAAACTTCTTAGGTCTATTTCTGGATGCTGCCTTCATAACCCCAAGGACTCTATTTGTCAATGGTACACTCATGTAGGTTTAGGTGCATATCGCTCTAATGTACCTACAGAGTCCTCTGCAAGAGATTCACGAAGGAGCTTAAAATTCATAACAAGCTTTTATAAAACTATTCCTCATTGTTGTGGGTTCTTTGTGGTATTTCATATAAGTTTCAGGGTTGTACCCTGCACTTAGGCTTTCATATACTTTCAAGAGAGTTGACTCTGTGTAATTCTAAATTTATAAAGCTAATCCAAACTTTGTAACCCATCACAATGTATCAATAAACAAAGGAGGATGAAAAGGAGAAAAAAGAATAGGAATGCAAAACTGACATGCAAATTCTGATTTTTCCACATTCTATCAAAACAATTTATATCTTATGCATATTGTTCAATGTGGTTTATCCCAAGCCATTGGCTACTTTGGCATCAAATTTTACATTAATGTAACATAAAAAATTCCCCAAGGCTTAATGCATATAAAATAGAAGAGTAAAGGAATATTGTACAGTCAATGTGCTAGCTGAACAATCTTTATATCACTCCTAGATTAGTCTTTAAAGGTTTGCAGATCCTGCTAGCAAAAGACAGACACCTTTCTGTCTGTGATTTTAATCTGTTAAAGAGGTCATAAATCACAAACTAATTTCCAAACTCAAGGTCATCTTTCAACACAACATCTAAGGAAGCTACTAAAGCAAATAATCAAAGATGTAGAGGTCGTATCAACATGTCTATGGTAAAATAGAAATAGATCTTGCTACTACTAGTAATAAGTCAAGGGAGTAAGGTTAGAGATCCTCACAACATATTTACCCAAAAGAGACTAGAATTGTATAGACTTTTTCCACCCAACGATAGAGCTCAAACTTGAGCTCAACCTTGTGTTGAGAACCTTCTTTTCACAAGCCAATCTCTGTTAGTCAGTGCACCAAGAAAAATAAAACAAAGAAACCAAGGATGCTGCATGCACAAATACCCAACCAGTTGTGCCGTGTTCATGCAAGCAATAACAGAGATCCATTGGTCAATTCAACAATTCAAAGTCAACTCATAGTAAAACCTCATTCAGGCAGTTCCAAAGAAAAACACATGAGACCCCTCCAAGGTCATAAGGCATCCACAAGATAACAACTTAGTCCAGGGCAACGTAGAGACCAATGTACCATTTGGCCATGGGCAAGTAGAATCTCAAGTCACCATTGCAGTGAGAAGTCCAGTTTTGAATCTCAGCTTTAGAAGCTACCATGGGCCCAAACATCTCCTCAGCATGACAAGTACGTATGATTCCTCTGACCATCTCATGTACAAGGGGTAAAAAATAAAAGAACCCTGCAAAACAATCTGTAGAAGACATCCCCTGATGATATCCTCACTCCCATTCATTTTCTAGAAACTATTACACGATCTGCCTTCTAGTATAACACCATGAAGCACAAATATTTATTATTTTTTGCTTGCAGCCATATTTCTGTAATTTGGCACAATGCAGACTGCTCCCTCCCCATTAATATGATGCCATGCCACCAGCATCATGGCACCTACTCTTTATTGTACTACTATTCCAATAGTGTTATCAAAAATGAAAGCATTTTCTTGACAAAGACAAATTATGAAATAAATGACATAGCAATGAGCCTCTGCACTTCCTTACAAAAGCAGAACAGGCAAATCTCCAAACAGCATAACAGTCTGCTACTGCTGGACAGACAACAAACTAGCACAAACTTGTTAAAAATGAAAAACCGGAGGACATTTCATTGAATAAGTTGTAACTTACTGAAAATTTGCATGTCCGCTCTTCCAGGATTTACTTAAAGTCAATAATTAACCAAAATCCAACATCTCTAGGTTCCTGTTCTAACAAACAAAATATCAGGTTTATTTAAATTTTAGCATTTTTACTCAGTAGTTTGTCGATGAAATGTAAATTGTTATTCAATTGAAAAGCCAATAATTCATTTTACAAATTTGTAATATACATTTGATGAGCAGACAATTATAAAGGGAGACTATGGTGGTCAGTAGTTTGTCAATGAAATGTAAATTGTTATTCAATTGAAAAGCCAATAATTCATTTTACAAATTTGTAATATACATTTCATGAGCAGATAATTATAAAGGGAAACTATGGCGGGCACAGACATTATACTGGATATTCTGAAATTAAAGCAGAATTCTTAACAAAATTATTATGAGCAGATAATTGTAAAGGGAGACCATGGTGGGCACAGACATTATACTGCATATTCTGAAATTATAGCAGAATTCTTAGCAAAATGATTGAAATTGCAATCTGCAGACTCATTTCCTAAAGTTTTGCCTGCCTCGGGCATATCCAATCGCAAAAAACATTAATTTCAAAAGAAGAAAAATAGCTGTATTGATTTAACCCAGATTGCTTCTGCCAATTCAGAAATCCATGCTCAATCTCAGAATGTACCAAATGAATAATCAGCATCATGCGTCAAGGTAGAACTGAGGATAGCACAATACCAATACCCCGGATGTCCATCAGTAAATGGTTTGAACCTTGATGAGATAAACAGCAAATGCAGTATTCTTTATTCAACAATGCTGGTAAATTAGACCTCCAAGCATAATGACGCCTTTAAAAGGATGTTCACTTATGAGCCATTTGACAACTTTAAAAAGGCGCAGGCAAGAAAACTTCCACCTGCTATAAGGGTCAATTTTGCCTTAGATAGAGTTGATTTACCAGCTGAAGCAATGGCAGATGCTCTTGGCACACTCGAGCTGGCTTGAGTTGATAACCCATTCAGACTAGGTGAAATTATGGTATCCAAACTGACATCCAGAAAACCTTTATTAGCTCTCAACCAGTCCGCACCCTCGCTGGTTACACCTCTGCATCTCTTTACTTTCACCTTCACAAGCATGGGACATCCACTTATTAAAGATTCCATGCCTTGATCAGAGACTGGACAGCCCTTAATGCACAGCTTCTTCAGTGAATAACACTTGGCTGCTATACAAGAAAGCTCTGCATCACCAATAGTCGAACTGCCACAGAGAGCCAGTCTCTCCAATACATGGCAATTGGAAGCCAACATACTTAAGCTTGTTATAGTGGGATTGAGCCCAATCAGTACTAACTCCTTCAGATAAAGACACTTTCTAGCTATCTCAATAAGACCCTCATCACCAATTCTATTTGTTCTCCATCCATCTATATGCAATTTTCGCAGTTTTCTACAACCATTTGCAATAGCTGCAATCCCGATATTAGAGCATTCTGGAGTCTTGGCCAAATGCAAAATTTCCAAGTTTGCAGATTTTGAAACTGCTAGCAAACCCGTGTCACTCACATGCAATCTTTCCAAAAGAACCTCAACAAGGCTTGTGACATGATGAGTGATGAAATCCAACATAGTATCCCAGTCCCCCGAACATTTAGAAAGCTTGAGAGTTTGTAATTTTTTTGACCCTGCAATCAGTGGGACAAAAGGCTGTCCATAGAATAACTCCTTCAAACAAATCCTCTTCAGATTCCCACCTCCAGGTCCAACTAGCTCAGAAGGGCCCTCCACTGGGCCTCGCAACCGTTTTACAGTCAGCTCTTCCAAAGATTTACAATGGGTAGTGATAGCATTGATCCCCTGAGTACCAAATGTACATGACCCACAGGAAAACTTCTTCAAAGAACCACACAACTGTGCGAATCTAGTCATTCCAACATCCGTAATCTCTCTGCAGGACCTCAATTTCAGATTTTTCAAGTTCTTGCAATGAATGCCGATCAAAACCAGTCCGTCATCGTTGATACCCACCTTCCTTCGATTGCATCGGAGTGCGAGCCTGGAAACATAATTGAAGCGCTGAAATAAACTGGGAATGGCTGGCCCAATCTCCGCCCGCGCATCAAGAGACAACCGACGCCGACTCTGCCCTTCCGCAAGGTACCACCTCTTGCACACCAAAGAGCAAGGCGTCCTATCACCAGGCTTCAGATAATGGAAAACATGTTGCAGACATTCATCAGGAATGTTCAGGGTGTAATCTAAGCCTTGTCGGGATTCCCCATCCCGTTGTTCTGTTTGCTGTGGGGGAATGACCACAGATGCCGCATGCCCCATTACAAAAGCCCTCCTTTTTCAATATCAAGCAACTCCTTGCTCTACGCCGGAACCCTGAGGCAGGCAACTCAACTGATTAATCCCAGATGGGTGTTCCGTAGAACAAAAGGTCTTCTTCAGAACTTGATAAATTCCCGAAAAACACTGAGATGTAGAACAAGCCTCTGGCTTCGACCCTGAACTTTATGTTTTGGGTTTTAGGCCGGGAATCCTTGCTTCTCAGATCTTTCATGCATATTACATATAAAGATTGGATTTGGGTCGATTTTTCGGTCAAACAACAACAATGTTTCACAAATCAAAAGCCTCACGGCACCAACTCAAATCCGAATCTCTATAGCTAAAATTCACGTGGGTACTCCGGTATATGATCCTAAAAATGTTGGAAAATCACAAGGAAAAAGTAAAAACAACAATTAGGACAGCGTGCAACAAGCAAGTAAAAAAGTCTCGAGAGTCGTATATTCCAACCTGTTGAAAGCGTATTCAGGTCAAATTTGAACCGAATGAATTTCGAGAAGCCATAGTCCTTGCCCTTGCCCGCGCCCGCAACGAAATTCCTGGTTGGGTGCATTCCACATATCCGAATTGACCATTTGCACACGCGATTTGGCCTCGGAATTCTCCCTCGCCCTCCTTCCTTCCACCTTCCCTCCTTTTAGATGACTCGACTCTGCCCCTTTTCTTTTTGTTACCAATCCCAGACCAGACCACGGAAGGCCATCTTCCCTTGGGTGGATCTCAAGGTATCATTTCATTGGGATTCATTCTCTCCAACCATTCATCTGTACCGTAATTTCCGTTCATGTATTCCAATCGCATACCGCCCTGACATGACATTCAAGAATGACTTTTAAAAGCCCAGGGGTTTCTACCGCTGGTGGAAGCGGTCAAATTGAATTTGTTTTGGGATTCTTGGTATACTAAAGAAAAATCAATTCTTATTTTATAATATTAATTGTTTTGCTTGCATATCGCCATTCTATGGGAAGAAATGCTCAAGTTGACTGAATTTTTTTTCTACTTAATTAATGAAACAAATAATGGGCGTCGGCCCTCACCGTGCCCATCCTTTCCTTTGGAATTATGAATATTTCATCATTCCAAAAATTGTGCTGGAGATATCGTAAGCAAAGGATTATCACATAAAATTGTGGTGAATAGCAATTTTTGCGGTTAGAAATTGGATTATAAATGTTTGTTTGTTTTTTATAAATGTAAAGTTTATTTTAAATAAAATTTTGGAGGGTTAGTTCAAGGGTGGGTCATTAATCATAAGCGAGATTTCTCTTTAAAAGTTGGGAGGTTATATGTTAGTTGGATTATAAATGTTTGTTTGTTTTTTATAAATGTAAAGTTTATTTTAAATAAAATTTTGGAGGGTTAGTTCAAGGGTGGGTCGAGATTTCTCTTTCAAAGTTGGGGAGGTTATATGTTAGTTGGATTATAAATGTTTGTTTGTTTTTTATAAATGTAAAGTTTATTTTAAATAAAATTTTGGAGGGTTAGTTCAAGGGTGGGTCATTAATCATAAGCTAGATTTCTCTTTCAAAGTTAGGGGGGTTATATGTTAGATTTTCTTGATTCTTTCAATTTTAGGTTTCATAATCAAGGATTTAACTTGTTTATCATCCATAAATTTATAAAGAAATACTTTTAAGATATTTTACAAAAAAACATTTTAGAAAAAAAGAAGAAAAGGCATGTCTATTCTAAACATAGAGAGAAAAGTATTTAAGTTGTATAAGCAATTCCAAAACTTGCAGATGTTAAGTGTCTACCACTTAGCAATAAACATTTTTTAAAAAGTATATAAAAAATAAATTATACCCCATTGTAACAACATTTCACCCAAAAAAAAAAAATTTGAGTCAACAACAAGTGGAACAATATTGAACCCAATTGAGTTGGTAACAAACCCCTTTTTGGTGACCCCAAAAAGGGAAATTGAGGCATCTAAGACAATAGTTCAAGCAAATGATCCTTTACACCTTGTGTGGAGTAAGATATTGATAGTGATATGATATTGATACTGATATGTTAACTTTTCAATTTGAATGATTTTTGGTAAAGAGATTCAAAAGAAGGATATTTTTTTATTATTATTGTAAAGAGGAGGAAATAAGAAAAGATTAAGGTGAAGCAAGTATACTTACTCTACAAACAATTAACCATAATTTACAAACAATTAACCATTATATAATTATTAAGATAAAAAGTTGAATATCTAATTTTGAATCTCGACTTTAAAATATAAAGTTATTAAGATAAAAAGTTGAATATATAATTTTGAATTTCGACTTTAAAATATAAAGTCAAATGTTAAATATTGAATATTGAAAGATGAATAAATTAGAATATTTCTATAAATTTTTTAATAACTTTAAAATTGTTTATTTATTAATAAATAAATAATTAGAATATATTATTAAAAAGTCATATTGCATTTGTTAACGTCCATCTTATTCAACTTCTTCTTAATTAAACATAATGTAAGCATTAACAAAAACAAGTTATGTTTTAGAAGATCTTATCAATTCTAAATTTAATTTATCAAAATTATTGTTCCCACCATAAGTTTAAACAAGTTATGTTTTAGAAGATCTTATCAATTCTAAATTTAATTTATCAAAATTATTGTTCCCACCATAAGTTTAAAGAATAAAATGACAACCAATATTCATATTCTTCATAATGAAACGGATCATTCGAGTAAAAATATTTAGGGATGAATTAATTTATAAAAATTGTAATAAAAAAGACATTGAAGCTAAATATTATTTTTTTTAAGATGGCATTGTTTAATAATAGTAGTATAGTAGCACTCTTTAATACAATTTTAGTGGGTGTGGGTCTAATGGTTAAGAACATGTGTTTCCTTCTTAAAAATCACATGTATCTAGAGGGAGGGGAGGTAGGTTATGTACACCTTTTAGAGTCAAATCATTAAATCCCTAAATAGAGAAAATCTATTATCTCAAAAATAAAACATAATACTTTTGATATTTTATTTTCACCATATAATATAAAAATGAAATTATGACTAATAATTAATTTTACTTTCTTTATTTATTAAATAAACTATTTTAATCTTTAAAAACATTAAACACCATAAACATCATTTCTATTAATAATAATTCAAATTATTTTAAAATTTAAATTTAAACAAATTTAAAATTTAAAATAGTTATCACCAACCTTTAAAATAGTTATGACTACAACTTCATTGAGAATGGTATACGAACCATGGAGCCACCACCTTATTATAAAGTATTTTGGAAAACCAAAAAAATCAATTCTAATTAAAAGATTTATTGATAACAATTTTATTAAAAGATTTATTAATAAAAAGATTACAACTTCATTGGGAATGGTATACGAACCATGGAGCTACCACCTTATTATAAAGTATTTGGAAAACTAAAAAAATCAATTCAAATTAAAAAAATTATTAATAATAATTTGATTAAAAAATTATTAATAACAATTTTGATTAGATATATTGGAAAAATATCTTTTATATTTTATTAAATATGTATTATTTTTTAATAAAAATTGTTTTGAAATTTTTAAATATCTTTTTCCATATATATTATAGTAATTTTTGCCTCTAAAACCACAACCTAATAAATAAACCACACATTACCTACGATTCAACTACTAACTAAAAATTAAAATTAAAAAACATAACATCTCCTAAAAGACAAATTTGATGAGCAATGTGTATGTCCATAGTTTGGTGTGCAACTTTGTTAGGGTCAACGTGTACAACAAGGGACGACAATTTCACGTATGGTAGGTGAGAAGTTGATGTGGTAGAGGACGATGGGGCCAATAGAATTCAACTTCTCACTCGTGCCTTCTTACAAAAGTCTCTCTCATCACTTATTAAACATTTAAAAACAAAAGGTGAGGTTTGAGGTTAAACGTTATTATTAGATAAATAAAAGAAAACAAATATTAAATTAATATTGTTTGAGTTATTTAAAATAAATTGTGTAAAAAAATTTCAAACGTTTAAGTTTAAAATTGTGAAACGTGTAAATTTCAAAATTGTAAAATTTAAATTAATTACAATTTTTTAAATAAAACGTAAGAAGATAACTATAATTAAAATATATTCATCTTCCGATTATAAACCACATGAAAGGAGATATTTTTCTATATACTTAAAATATAGTTTTAAGAAAGATGGATGGTGATCTTACTCAATAATGTTGATAGGAAGGATGAAGACATATTTCAATAAATAAATATTCAAGTCCATGTTTAATAAAATTGAAGACTATAGTGCCGGGGGAGTATTGCTAAGTGATGTCCATTACCTTGGGAAATCTATGTGTAGGAAGGAAAATGAATTTGTTTTATACTTAAGCAATCACATCAATGAATTAGTTATTATTAAAAATCTAAATCACATCGATGAGTAATAAGCATTAATTATATCTTAATAATTAGCACATAAAGAATTACTATTTGACAAATCATTTATGAAGAATAAGCATTAATTAGCATATAAAAAGTTACTCTTTGAAAATGTGATTTACCTTTTTATATATTTATTTTAGCTTTGTGGTTTTATGTGGGAAATTTATTGGTCTATGTTGAGTGTTAGACAATGAAAAGGTAATGGTTTACTTTATTTTTAAAATTGAAAAATAATAATTTAAAAAGTTTATAATATTAAAGATTATTCATCTTTTGATACAATCTCAAAATTCGATTTGCAATAACAACATTATCATGTATAATGATATAAACTTATTTATTGATGGTGGGTAAGAGGGTTGATTTCCACTTCTACAAGATACTTCATATTAATT
>WSFP011520737.1:0-12534 GCA_009831015.1 Picea engelmannii | reverse complement strand
ATGTTTAAAAAAACTAAATGAAATAAATAAGTTGTATATTAGTTTAAAGGTCTTATCACAGCCTTTATTATTAATATTTAATATTTGATTTCAATTTGGTTCCATTTCTATTCATGCACCAACTAAAATGTTGATTGACATAAACAAACTATCAAAATAAAAAAGCTCCTTTTATTCCCTTTTTAGAGGGTCAAGACAAGGGTCCCCCAAACAAGCTTTGAAGGAACGGAAAAAGGTCGGAAGGTACAACTATGAAACATGATGCCGTTGTGATAACTTAAATTAATAATTACGTGGCAATGTTATCTTTACTCTACTCCACTATTGATAGTACAACCACACACAATCATATTGGAGGTTGTTTAGCAAACGTGAGTACATCAGCATATGTCTCTTTTTTTTAATCCTATAAATTAATTATGGAGCATATATATATTTATATATGATTTGGGGAGCCTTTTCGTGATATTATTTCGGATATATTATGTATAGGGATATGTTATTTATAGAATTTAGTCGAATTTTGTGCACATTTAATTTCATGTTATAGTGATCATATATGTTGTGGAACCACACGATTTCATATTTGTCATATGTATATGGGTGGTGCTATCTTGAGAGATGTAGCGTTTGTTGTGGAATTCGATCATATTGTTCTATATTTCTAATTCCACATTTCCATTTTTTTTTAGACATTATGGAACAACAAGATCCATACTTGCTAATAGTACATCATTTACATATAAATGGATCATCTTCGATGTGTTACATGTAGGGAGATGTGGTAATCACTGAGGAATTTGGTTGCACTACTTTACGTGTCCATTTCCACATCATAGTTGCTGGATGAACCATGAAACCATGAGATCTGTACCAATTTTTCATATGCCAAACACATACGAGCAATAACATCTTGAGTCTACCATGTGTAAGGACATGTGGCAGTCACTATGGAATGTGATTGTACTTCTCTATGCCCATGAGTCCACATTGAAGTTTTCATATGCATCATGGAATAACAAAGATTTTTCCCCATATGCCTACATATATCTAAGGAAGATTTACCAAGTATCTTAATCTATGAATGTCAAACTTTCATTATCCTTTACTTTTTAAACTATTGATGTAACGACTTCATTAAGTGGGCTAAAATAGTAGTGGGATAGACCGTCTAGAGAGTTGTGTCTTCTCTTTATGATATATCTAGTTACTGAAATGATACACATGACTATTTGAATGAGTCAAGATGTAAAGACACAAGAAAGTAATCTAAGGAAGTATTTCTTAAGCCTCTTAATTTGTGAAGTATCATACATGCATGTGTGTCTCTATCTCTCGCACATCATGTGTATATAGATGTAGCATCGATCATAGAAACCAATTGTACTTCTTTTCTCACTTGATTCCACATTGCAATGATCGTACACACCGCAAAGCAATGAGATTCATATCCCTGCCACTAAAATACATGTAATTTGATCCAACATGGATGCACATTGTATAATATTTATCCTCTTCCAAATACAACAAAACAAAAGTGATATGAGATGATAATCATATTGTTCTACACACCCAATCCCATATCGTAGTTATCACACATGTTACGTTACAACAAGATCCATAACCATCCATTCTACGTCATATGCACAAGGGTGGCAGCATCTCAAGTATGTCACATGTACTTAAATGTTGCATTTATAATTGATTAATTCAACTGTATTTATTTGTGCACTCGATTCCACATCATTGTTAACTTGCACACAAACAATGAGATCTATATTGTTGTCACTAAAATCCATGCAATTTAATCCAACATGGTTATAGTGCATTGTACTATATTTATCTTCTTTTAATCCAACATGAAAACAAAAGCGATGTAAGTCGGTAATGTTGTAAGGTAGAGGAGCATGTTTTATGGTATTTATCCTCTTCCAAACACATGGAAAGAAGTATGGGATAATAATGTTGAAGTTAAAAGAAATGATACACCCATTACCAAAATAAGAGGTTCAAGATAATAATGTTTAAGCTAAAGACAAGAGAGGTCCATACAATTCCAAATTAACAAAAGAGACATAAGTCGATAATGTTGTAAGGTGGAGGAGCATGTTGTATATGGTATTTATTCTCTTCCAAACACATCCAAAGAAATATGAGATAATAATGTTTAAGTTAAAAGAAATGATACACCCATTAAAAAAAAGAGATGTGAGATAAGTTAAAAGAAATGATACACCCATTAAAAAAAAGAGATGTGAAATAATAATGTTTAAGCTAAAGACAAGACAGGTCCATACAATTCCAAATTGAAAAAAGAGACATAAGCTAGTAATGTTGTAAGGTGGAAGAGCATGTTGTATAGTATTTATCCTCTTCCAAACACATATAGAGAAATATGAGATAATAATGTTTAAGTTAAAAGAAACAATACATCTATTAAAGAAAAAAGATGTGAGATAATAATGTTTAAACTAAAGATAAGAAATATCCATACAATTCCAAATTGGAAAAAGGAAAAAAAGTTATTACTTTATATCTTTAAGAGAGGATGCTATCACATCAATTTATGGATTTTTACTTTTAAGTTAATTTTCTAATTTATAAAAATTTCAATTTTAATAATATTTTTTAATCCATATTTGTCGAGCAATTATTATGTATTTGAGATTAAAAAAAATGACACCACCATTAGAAAAGAGAGATTTGAGATAATAATGTTTAAACTAAAAGACGAGAGATCCATACAATTATAAATTGGAAAAAAAGTTATTACCTAATATATTAAGGGAAGATGCCATCACATCAATTTATGGATTTTCACTTTTAAATTAATGTCTGAATTTTTTAATCTTATTTGTCTTACAATTATTATGTATTTGAGATTATTTACAATACACATGTTGTTCAATAACGATAACAAGTGTTTTTCTTTGTAATTTTTTAATCAATTTTTTTTTTTTTATTTAGTCTTTCTGCAATTTCTTTTTAAATAAAATTTTATATATTTTCTTTAAACACTCCTTTTTCTCTTTTGTATGTCTTTGTTTTGTCACATTGACTAGGTTGTAAACATTATTATTAAACTAATAGCCTTTCACCCTTTTTCCTGACTCAGTCTCTATCCACGTGACCCTCACAAACATATCAATTAAAACATCTAACTAGTCACTGCCATTAACAGAGTTGAGGGAGACAACCCATTTTTTTTTCTCTGGTTGTTCAGTCTAAGTGTTGAAGGCAGTCTTAATGTTGAAGTCAGCTAGTGCCCAGGTCTTCAGGTTTCAACTTTAGTTGGTGGAATCTTTCCAATAGTTTACAAGAGATGTGGCCGACACAGAGACAGAGACAGGGAAGCACAATGAAGGAATCCCCCTCACATGAGTTTTAATGCTTTTCTAATCTAAGCACTCACATTTAAAAATGGGATACATTTCAAAATACAGAGACGTGTGTAATCACACCAATAAATCTTTATCGAATCCACAAAATGCACCAACTTGGTCTAAAATAAAATCTAATCTAATGTCGATGCGCGGCTGCATTCCCAATAAAAACATGAACACTGTCCTGTGAGCAATGTGGGATTAATTAGTGAGCTCGCCATGTGAGGGCGGTGGCCTCGGAATTCGGCCGGGCAGTCGAATCTCTGCAGGCAAAAGAGGAATCCATTATCCGATAGCTCTGCTTTATTGTTTTTCATGGAATTTGCCAATTTGGCCCCGCAGACAGACCGCCGCTCTGTTACTTTGCTTTTCTTTTTCTTTCCCGATATTCCTGTGGCACTCACACTTACTGTTTGGAGTTTTAATGATGTAGCAAAGGATATTTTGCTGAATTTAAGTGTGATCAGAGTTTACTGTTTGGAGTGTTAATGATGGAAGAAAGGATATTTTTTCAACAATAAAATTTATAAATTTTAAGTATGATCAGAGAGAGTATTAGTATGATTTAAGTTTATAGTGTTATTAAGTATGATCAGAGTTTACTGTTTGGACTCTTAATGATGTAACAAAGTATGATTTAAGTTTATAGTTTTATTAAGTATGATCAGAGTTTACTATTTGGACAGTTAATGATGTAATAAATGAGATTTTTCAACAATAAATTTGTTAAATGGTAAGTATGATCAGAACATTAATATGATTTAAGTTTATAGTTTTATTATGATTGAAGTTTGGTGTAGAAATTTAAAACCATGCCTTAAAGATTTTTCTCGAAGTTTTTCAATAATAAATTTGATAAATTTCAAATATGATCAGAGTATTAGTATGATTTAAGTTTGGTGTAAAGATTTAAAACTATGTTTTTGAAGGTTTTTTTCAAACTTATATTATTGAAAAAACTGAATGAAATTTCAAATTTTACATAAATTTTGTCTTAAATTATATTTGAATTTAGGCTATATTATAAATATATTATAAAGGTGTTTTTTTAGAAATTTTACTCAATTTTGAATAAATTTAATTGGTTAAACAAAATTGCTTCTTATATTAACTTAAGTCAGAAAAAATGTATCAAATTTAATGCAGGCTGAAACAATGTCTTAAAGATTTTAACTCAATTCATTGAAAATTAATTGATATTCCAAATCACTATAAACCCTACCTTAAATTTGTTACATTTAAATTTCATACATTATAATGTCTCAAGTAACTATGTATCAATTCAAATTATCAAACAATTAATATTGTGCCATTGGTCTTAAGTTGAAGCATGTAGCAAAGGATTTTCTTAAAGATAACGCTGACATAAATTCAGTACAAATCTCAGACATGACTAAAATTTCATTACAATTCAAGTTTCATGTATAGTGGAATAATGTCTTAAAAGTTCAATCCTATTTTAAATAGACCCAAATCATTGAAAATTTAATTGGAGTTCCAAATCAATATAACTCTATCTTAAATTTTCTACATCCAAATTGTCTGTATGATGTGATATGTCCCAAAAACATTTTCCCAATTTTGAATCGATTCAAATTGTTGCACAATCAATGATGTGGCATTGACCCTCTTTGAAGTAAGTTAATCATGCAGTAAAGGATCATACTTCAGTGATAAAATTGACATGAATTCAACAAAAACATCAACCATAATTAGAGTTTCATTATGATTCAAGTTTTATGTATGGTGGAGTGATGTCCTAAATGTTTCAGCTTATTCTAAATTGACTTAAATCATGGAAAACTCTATTGAGATTCCAATAGATATCAAGTCTACCTTAAATTTGCTAAATCCACATTTTGTGCATGGTATAAGGATGCACCTAAAAAATTGTCTAATTCTAAATTGATCCAAATCATCAAAGAATCAATGTTGTGGCATTGACTCTCTTTGAAGTAAGTTAATTGTATAGAAAAATATCTTTTTTCAGCAATAAAATAAATGTGACATCAATTCAGATTTTGATCCAAATCATTGAAAAATTAATTGAAGTTCCAAATTGCTATAAAGTCTACTTTAAGTTTGTCACATCTAAATTTCTTGCATGGTGTAATGACGCCCCAATTTTCAATGGACCTCAATTGTTGAATAATCAATGTTGTGGCAATGCTTAGTTTGGAGTAAGTTAATCATGGAGCAAATGATCATTTTCAATAATAAATTTGATTTGAATCCAATAAAAAATTCAAGTATAATAAGAATTTAGTGTATGGTGGAATGATGTTTTAGTGGTTTTACCCAATTCTAAATCGATCTAAATCATTGAAAAATAAATTGGAGTTCCAAATTGTTAAAACTCTACAGTAAATTTGCTCAATCCGAATTTAGTGGAATTTAGTGGAATTTAGTGTATGGTGTAACATGCCCCAAAATTTTTGCTAAAATTCTAAATAGATCCAAATAATTGAACAATCAATAATTTTTTAAGTAAGTTACTCATATAGTAAAAGCTTCTTTTGAACAATAAATTTCATATAAATTTTGAATTAATTCTAAATAGATCCAAA
This sequence comes from Picea engelmannii, assembly GCA_009831015.1. Lineage (NCBI taxonomy): Eukaryota > Viridiplantae > Streptophyta > Pinopsida > Pinales > Pinaceae > Picea > Picea engelmannii. Next base: position 6,584 of record WSFP011520737.1, on the reverse strand, counting down.
TCAATTAAAAATAGATTAGAGTTCTAAATCAATATAAACTATACCTTAAATTTGCTACATCCAAATCAATATAAACTCTATCTTATATTTTTACATCTAAATTTGCTACATCCAAATCAATATAAACTCTATCTTATATTTTTACATCCAAATTTAGTGTATGATATAACATGGAAAATACTATAACATCGACTTTGTTTAGAGTAAGTTAATTATATAATGAAAATTTCAAACATAATTAAAATATTCAAGTGTTATAAAAAAATAAGTTAATTATATATAAAAAAAAATTAAAATATAAGTGTTATAAAGAAATAAGTTAATTATATATAAAAAAAAATTAAAATATTCAAGTGTTATAAAGAAATAAGTTAATTATATATAAAAAAAAAAAAAATTCAGCAAATTTTTTAAATATAATTAAAATTTTATTTATTATAATTCTAAGTGTTGTATAAGTAGTTTTAGCATATTTTTGCTTTAACCAAATGATTGAAAAATCCATTGAAATTCCAAATAGATATATTAAGTTTCCTGTATCCAAATTTTGTACATGGTGTGACATGCCTTAACAATTTTATTGATGTGCATATCGTTTGCCCGAAAAATTTACTAATAATAGGTTACGGAAAAATTTGTCCAATTATAAATTATATGGTGCTTGAAAATTTTGCCCATTATAAATCGAGCCATATCGTCCACCACTCGATCAAAATTCCAAATCTATAAAAAAAATCCAACTTCCTAGATTCCGGCAACACAAAGAAATTTTGCGGCTCCGCCCTGTCCCACTCGAGCCGGACGAACGGACCGACCCATGATATAACAAAGGGGTGCCCGGTTCTCCTGTGATCCGTTCTCTTCCTGATTCACCCCAGATTGCCTGGTTCCTGTACTTCTTCTTATCCAAGACTATTTCTGGCACTGAATACAATATAATGTAATCATGGATTCAAGTGCACAGCCCTAGTCTTAGTCCTAGTTCTGGTCCCTCACCTCGCCCGATGGTGATCGATCTCGTCGGATCAAGCTTGCACAATCCCCAAACTCTATGCAGATTTCTTGGGCTCCGATATTGAATTCGTTCAGCCCGATGGAAGGCCGGAGTTCAATGCTGATCGTTTTCTTTCTTATTATCATCCCATGGACGGCAATTGCCCTGAATCAAGAAGGGCAGGCGCTGCTCGCCTGGAAAGAAACTCTTGGCAATGGAACTACATGGCCTTTCTTCGATTCCTGGGATCCCCAGCATGAAAATCCTTGTAAATGGGCCGGTGTGATTTGCTCTCTGGATCATGAAAATCTCGTTACAGAGATTAATATTCAGTCTGTACAAATCGCAGGCAATGTTCCGTCCCAGTTTGCAATTCTTGGGTCTCTTCGGTCGCTCGTTATTTCTGCAGCGAATTTGACTGGAAGCATTCCTGCAGAGATTGGGGGTTATAGGAGCTTAGAAATTCTGGATCTGAGTGGGAACAGATTGAGAGGAAATATTCCTGTAGAAATTTCTAAGCTCAAGAACTTGAAATCTCTGATTCTCAATTCCAACCAGCTCGAGGGGGGCATTCCATCTGAGATTGGAAATTGTCATAATCTTGTGAATCTTGTTGTTTTCGATAATCAGCTGAGTGGCAGAATTCCGGCAGAGCTCGGCAGTTTGGCTAATTTGGAACTCTTTAGAGCAGGCGGTAATGAGAAAATTGAAGGCGCGTTGCCAGATGAATTAGGCAACTGTACCAATCTTGTAACATTGGGATTAGCAGAGACTAATATCTCTGGAAAAATTCCTTCATCGTTTGGATCTTTGAAGAAGCTCCAAACCCTAGCAATATATACTGCTTTTCTCTCTGGTACTATACCGGCAGAATTGGGGAACTGCTCTGAGCTTGTGAATTTGTTTCTCTATGAAAATAGCCTTTCTGGATCGATTCCTCGAGAGCTCGGGAAGCTGCAGAAGCTTGAAAGGCTTCTTCTTTGGCAAAATGAATTCGTTGGCAGTATACCAACGGAGCTCGGTAGCTGTAGTTCTTTGAAGCAAATGGATTTGTCGATCAATAGCTTGTCCGGTAGCATTCCTGGGACTTTTGGGAATTTGAAAAATTTAAGCGAGCTTCTGCTCACTGACAACAATATCTCCGGTTCGATTCCTGCAGCTCTTGCTAATTGCACAGGGCTTACTCAGCTTCAGCTCGACAATAACCAGATTTCGGGACAAATGCCTGCTGAGCTGGGGGGTTTGAAGAAATTAACACTTTTGTTTCTATGGCAAAATAATCTGGAAGGTCCCATTCCTTCAAGTCTAGGTAGCTGTGACAATCTCCAGTCCTTGGATCTTTCTCACAATCGGTTAACTGGAAGCATACCTCCGAGTTTATTTCAATTGAAAAATCTGACAAAGTTGCTGCTTTTGTGGAATGAGCTCACCGGAGCTTTGCCGCCAGAGATTGGGAACTGTGTGGCTCTGTTGCGCCTGCGTCTTGGGAACAATAGGTTTATGTATCAGATTCCTAAAGAGATTGGAAAGCTGGAGAATCTGGTTTTTCTGGACCTTGCAATGAATCAGTTTTCTGGGTCTATTCCTGCAGAGATTGGAGGATGTTCTCAGCTTCAAATGCTGGATCTTCATGGAAATCGACTGGGCGGTGAACTGCCCGGGGCTCTTGGGTTCTTACTCAGTTTGCAAGTCATTGATTTGTCTAGTAATGAATTCACCGGGCTGATACCGGCAAATCTTGGAAATCTGGTTGCCCTGAATAAGCTTACTTTGAATGGAAATGCTCTGTCTGGTGCTATACCATGGGAGATCAGCCAGTGTAACAATTTGCAATTGCTAGACTTGAGCTTAAATCGATTTTCAGGGAAAATTCCTCCGGAGATGGGGAGAATGCAAGGATTGGAAATTGCATTGAATTTGAGCTGGAACAAGCTTTCAGGCTCCATTCCTGAGGAATTTTCCGGGCTTACTAAACTGACGTTTTTAGATCTTTCCCATAATTTGCTATCTGGAAACTTATCTGCTCTTGCGCAGCTCCAGAATCTTGTTTCTCTCAACATTTCTTTCAACGATTTCTCCGGGTCTTTGCCTGATACGAGTCTTTTCAGATCGTTGCCTGCCAGCGACCTATCGGGCAACGTGGCTCTTTGCACGTCGGAGGAAGTTTGTTTCATGAGCACCGGAGCGCCTTCCAACAGAGCGTCTTTTGAGGTAAAACTGGTTATGATTCTTCTATTCAGTGTCACGGCTGTTATGATGCTTTTGGGCATCTGGCTTGTGACGAGAGTCCGGCGAATGGGTGACCGGGAAATGGAGGATCCGGAGGCTGGGTGGCCATGGCAGATGACTTCGTTTCAGAAGCTCAATTTCTCGGCCGACGACGTCGTGGACGCCCTGGTCGACGGTAACATAATCGGAAAAGGGTGTTCCGGCGTGGTCTACAAGGCAGAGATTGGCAACGGGGATGTTATAGCGGTGAAGAAGCTGTGGACAGGGAAGGAATCGGAATGCGAGAAAGTCCGGGAACGGGACTCGTTTTCCGCCGAGGTGAACACTCTGGGCTCCATCCGCCATAGAAATATCGTTCGGCTTCTCGGGTGTTGCACGAACGGGCGATCGAAGCTTTTGATGTACGATTACATGCCCAACGGGAGCTTGGGCGGGCTCTTGCACGAGAAGAGAAGTATGTTGGATTGGGAAATCAGGTATAACATAGTGCTCGGAGCTGCACAGGGGTTGGCCTATTTGCATCATGATTGTAGACCGCCCATACTTCATCGAGACGTTAAGGCCAATAACATATTGTTGGGCAGTCAGTATGAGTCATATCTTGCAGATTTTGGCCTCGCCAAACTTGTGGATTCCGCAGATTTCAACAGGTCTTCGACGACAGTAGCTGGTTCTTATGGTTATATAGCTCCTGGTAAGTCTTTTCCTTTTTTATGGAACGTGTTATATGAGTGTTTGTTGAATAAATTTTTTATAATAGCTGGAAATATCCTTTCAACACTCACAACCCAATTTCTCTCTTTAAATACATACCTCAAATACATACCTTAGTTCTATAATCAAATGTTCATCACTCAAATGTTCTGTTCTTATGATGAGTGGAGTGTTGGAGTGTTCATTTGAAACTTGGATATTTCAAAACTCTTTTATACATGATTATCCAAAAATTGCTTGAACATTATCACTAACTATGAAAACTTATACTCTTAAATTATTTATTTCGAAGAATTTTCTTAAAAAACTGTTAGGATTTTTAGAAATTAGTGAAACAATTACATAAATTTACATTTGTAGTATTGATATTTTGAACCTACAATATATTATTATTTTTTATTAGCAAATGTAAAACATTATTCATTTAAATTTCTGATCATAAATATATAGATCTTTTCTGTTTATATTTGTTCTTAAACTTAGCATGTTGAAAAACTTCTGAGGTATTGAAATTATACAAATTTAACCACTCAATCCAACTATTTATCACCGGATTTCAGGCAAAATCAAACGAAAAAAGTAACAAAAAACCCTCAAAAAGTAGAACTTAGAACATGTAGATAATCATTAAAATGATCGTATCCAGATAACTGATAAAATCTCACTTAATATGCTGAAAAACCTGAGACACTGAAATTATATAAATTTAACCACTCGATCCAACTATTCATCACCAAATTTCAGACAAAATCAGTCACAAAAAAAACCAAAAAAAACCATCAAAAAGTAAAACATAGACTATGTGATAATCATTAAAGTGATCGTACCCAGATAACTGATAAAATCTCATTGCACTGTGAACAGAATACGGATACACGATGAAAATAACGCAGAAAATCGATGTGTACAGTTTCGGCGTGGTGCTGTTGGAAGTGGTGACGGGCAAGCAGCCCGTCGACCCGACCATTCCAGAAGGCGTCCATTTGGTCGAATGGGCGCGAGACGCAGTCCAGAGCAACAAGCTGGGCGACCTGGCGGAAGTAATCGATCCGAGACTCCAAGGCCGGCCCGACTCGCAGATCCAAGAAATGCTGCAGGTGCTGGGCGTCGCCTTCCTGTGCGTCAATTCCAATCCCGACGAAAGGCCGACCATGAAAGACGTGGCGGCGCTCTTGAAGGAAATCCGACACGACTGCCATGATTATAACGGCAAGGCCGACCTTCTGCTCAAACAATCTCCTGCGCCCGGATCGACCCGGTCGCCGAATCCTACCGCGGACGCCCGATCTCCCGTAGGATCCTCGCTGGGGCTAGAGTACTCTTCGGGTTCGACAAACGCCCGCCAATCATACTCGCTGCATTCTTCTGTTTCTAATGTAATTTGAATATAGCATTAATGCATTTTTACCAAATTTAATATGTGAGTCAATGTAAAGTTGTTATCCAATATTCTTGGAGCCACTCTGCAAGAGCGTTGAGTTCCAGTCATGCAGTTATTTTTATCAGAGGATAATGTAGTGTAGGGTGGTTTAATTAGGAGGAGGATCCGACATCTGATACATCCCCAGATCCGTTGTTTGGCAGGAGGTATCAAATATGTAAAATGGGGCAATACACAATTGTATTCATATATAGTACACAGTTCGGGACCGCTTATTAGAATTGCATCTACTCTGATTTGGTTAATAGCATCGTTTAAAATCAAGAGAACAGTATGAATAAACACACTTTCTTTACATAATCAACTTTCCTTCCAGATTCATAATAAACTGTTGTATCTAAACATAAAATAAGATGGTACTTGTACTGTTAAAAGTTGTGCATCCAAACATAAAATATGATTGTACTTAAATACTGTTATGTGGAGATACAGAATTAACTTTCCTTACAGATTCATGATACACTGGTGTATCCAAACATAAAATAAGATGCTGTACTTTTCAAAGTGGTGCATCCAAACAAAAAATAGGATTTTACTTAAATACTTTTATGAGATATTGATAGATTTTACTCACATTTCTGAGGAGATACAGGGAAGTAATAAAGATTCATAACCAATTATTATTGGGAAAAGGAAGATTTGAATTATTCATGTTTAAGTATGGTTTATTATTGGGAAAAGGGAAGATTTGAATTATTCATGTTTATATGGTGGTTAATTAAGTATTTATTATAATAATTCAAAATTTATTATATTGAATAATTAAGTATTTATTATTATATTTTTTTTATATGTGGTTTATGGTTCATGGTAAGAGAACATGGGGTGGTGAGAGTATTGAGGATTCAACAACAATAACATCTTATACACCTATTAAAGGGCACAACATGTCACTCTAAGGATTTGAACTTCGGAGGAAAGGGTAACAATCATTCATCCCTACAACCCAAACTACATCCAATGGACTAGTTAATAAAGTATTTATTGCAATAATTAATAATTTATTATATTTATTTATTATACACTTTGATTGGGCCTAATGGTTAAGAACACGTGTTCCCTCCTAAGAGGTCACAAGTTCAATTCCAGAGGGGGTAGGGTATGTATACCTCCAAATTGGTGGGCTAAGGAGGTCTCATACACCAATTTGGTGTCTGGCTTGACCTTGATCTTAAGAAAACTGTAATATTTAAATATTAAATGAGA
>WSFP011520730.1:0-12534 GCA_009831015.1 Picea engelmannii | reverse complement strand
TTGTATGAAACTTGTGCATGAATTGTATTCACTCAACTCACGTGCCATGAATTCTATTTTTATCTCCTCAAGAATCTATAAGAAGGAGCCAAAGATATGGGAAGAAGCTATATTAAAATAGTCTAGGTTGAAGGATCCTTATGCTATTGGAGTAAGAGTCTTTGGTCTATAGTTTATTGTAGTTGTTGAGTGTTGGGTATCAGTACTAGTGTGATTAGGTCTTAGGTGAGAGCCATCTTTGTTATCTTACTATGATATGGTTCTAGACTATGCCACTTCAATAGAGGTGAACTTGTGTCTAAGGAGAAGGACCTTGGGTCTTGGATATAGGAGTACACCAACATATCTCAAGGTAATCATATTTGTTGTAACTTTCATTTGATAAATATAGATCTACATCCCCCCCCCCCTAGAGGTAAATTTTGGTTATTTGTTTCATGAATGATTTTTTCTACAAATTTATTTAAGACTAACATTGTCATGAATGCAAATCTTTTCAAACAATTTGAGTGTGGACTAACACACCTTCATGCTATCTGGGGATTCATCTTGTTTGGCTTTGAAATATTGTAAATAGTACAGGGTCTCAGAAACCTCTTGTTTACAGGGGATGGACTGATTTCTAAAACTTAGGTCATCATTTGGTTGTATGGAAACACTTTTGTCAATACATAAACATATTTGGGCATACCTATAATTATTTCTTTATGTATAATATTTACCTTCCAACCTTTTGTTTTTATCTCTATAAGCATGATTTGTTTCTTTCTATTTCATTTAATTTATTGTTGTATATATCCATAACCTCATTTATTAGCAATAGCTATCAACCATTAGTTGTTTGTTAATTTCAAGCATTATTATGAGATTTTTTAATTGTTTGATTTAATTTGAGTTTGTTTTGGATACAATAATGTTTAATACACCCCGCAGGGGTGTAGACCGATTGGCAAGTGCCGTGTAAATGGAAGGAACTATGTAAAATGAGGTCTCAAGGTCGATTCTCACCCCGATTTACTCGGAGGGCGTGCTTGCGGGCTGTGCGTTTCTCCCTAGGGGTTATAAGGCAGCCGGCAGGATTCGACCCTGTGTCACGCGAGTACGATACTGCCGTTGTTACCGATTCCCCTAGTACAAAAAAATAAAAAAAATAATGTTTAATACACTTTAAAATATATCATTTACGACTCATTTATCATTTTAATTTTAAACAACTTTATCCTCTATATTGATTTATTAACAACTACTCTAATATTATGTACGGACATTAAATTAGGATTTCATTTAAGGTTGTCTTAGAAGATATATTAGGAGTAGGAAAATACCTTAACTTTATGTATTAAAGAAAATAAATTATTAACATAATGCCCATCTTAAAATTTACATTCCCACATAATGTTAGGCAACAAACACCAAATAGCATAAAAATAGAAAGAGAACTCTACATCTTGAGAATTAGATACAAGAATGAATTAGAAGCCTCTTTGAGGTGAAAACCTCATTTTACAATATAAAAAATGTACAATATGAGATGTTCATTAAAACTAGGTCTCCTTGGTATATATAAGAGACAAAGGGTATAATTACAATTAATAAAGGTTCTAGCCAACCAATAATCATAACATTAATATAACTATAGAAATGTAATAACTCAATATCCAAGGCTTAACATGCCCCTCCCCTTCAAACAAGTGCTTCCCTAAACACTTGATTAGCTGTGGATGTTTTTGCATGAAGAACTCATCTTTCCATGTCTCCTCTTCTGCTAGTAGGTTCTTCCACTTGATGAGCTACTCAATAATTGTTCAAATTAATAGTTGTTTGATCCTTGTTTCAAGGATTATTTCTGGTTCTAGTATTATTTCCCTACTCCATTACTCACTAGTAAAATAACCTAAACTTGGATATTGTCACCAATTAGCTTCTTTTAAGCAAGAAATATGGAAGATTGGATGTATACGTGAAGATGGAGGTAACTCCAATTTGTAACCCATACTTCCAATCCTCTACAACACCTTATAGGGACCATAGTACTTGGGTGATAATATATTGTCCAAGTTGTTTTGTTTCTTGAGGGACTTTTCTTGTATAGTTGTAACCTTAGAAATTCCCAATTCCCCACTTTAAATTCCCTTTCATTTTGATGTTGATATGCTATTTGTTTCATCCTATTTTGGGATATATACAAGTTGTCCTTCAATATTTGGAGAACCTTTTCTTGGTGCTCTATGTGGTCCTCCACTACTTGAACCTTCACTTTATGTCTCAAGGGTGATGTGATGGATAGAGGATGATAGCCATAAAGTTCCATAAATTGGGACATTTTTTATGAAGTACGGATGGGAATGTTATACCACCATTTGCTAAGGGAAAACGCTTGACCCATTATGTCTATTTATAAAAACCAAAGCAATGAAGATAGTCTTCTAAAATTTTATTCACTATCTCAATTTTCCCACTAGATTGAGGATGGTAAGCAAAGATGCAAGTCAATTGAGTACCCAAACAAGATAATAATTCGGTCCAAAAATTACTAGTGAAAATTGGATCTCTATCACTTACAAATCTTAGGGATTCCATGTAAATTTTGAATTGTTTCCGTGAATTTTGTAGTTACTATACTTTAAAAATATGAGAAAGAGAGAAAAAATGGGCATACTTTGTGAATCAATCCATCACTACAATGGTGTTATTTTTTCCTTCAGACTTGGGTATCCCTATAATAAAATCCATTAAGACCTCTTCCCAATGTTGACTTGGTTAATGGTTATAGGATACCTAGGGTATCGATTGTCTCTCCCTTATTTTTTTGGAAAACCAAACATTTAGATACAAAATTTTGAACATCAATTTTAATACCTTCCTAGAAAAATTCCTTATTGATCTTGTGGTAAGTTTTTAGGAACCTAAAATGTCCTCCTGTAGGAGAATTCTACAATTATAAAAGGAAATTTTGATTGAGTTGGGGATTCTTACATAAATATAGGAAATCCTGATACCATAGTGAATCATTCTTCCACACAAATTTATCAAATGCACTTGGGTCCTCTTGTGTTTGTTGAATGATATTGCATAATGTTTTATATTGCTTCCATTTTGTCCCTTATTCTTCCACCCATTCATATTGTAGAATAGAAATAACACACAGTAAGCCCTCTGTGTCTTATTCTTTCATTGAATGTGCATCTGCCACCACATTGTTTTTTTTTCCTTTTTGTGGATAATTTTAAAGTCACAACGTAAGATACCTACCTACTAAACCCAAATAAATTTAATTCATGCATCATGATAAAAACACCAATGCAATTAACGGTAAATTATAAAATTTGTGAATGCATATCATTAACCCATACACACCATTCAACAGATAACTAAATGCACATACACATTGGAATTAAACATAAGAAATATCAAAAAACACTTATCCCTTGATAAATCACCAATTGACTATGTTCGAGGGACGTTCATGAGAACATAGGCTTGTTATTCCATTTCTCTCAAAATCAGGACACCCTTGATCTAGGGCTATGAATACACAAGGAGGTTTATCTCTCATGGATGGCCACACTATCCTCTCATAGCTCAATAACCAAATTTATAACTCATACAAAAATTCCAATCCACTATCTGTCTTTCCCCTCAACTTGCATAAACCAAGGAATGGGATCCCATTCTCTGCCACACAATCCCTTAGGCTATCCCACTTCCCTACAGGTATTTAGCATACGGTTGGATAGGAAATATCATAGTCGGGGAATCTAGGAATTCTCAATTGTAATTAAGAGTGTTCATAGCATCCCACCCATAGGCTCTCGAGCGATTTCTCAACAAAATATCATTTCCAAGAATGTTCTTAGCACAAAATACATCCCCTCTCATGGTTGTTCTGATACACAGCATGACTGTTGCTCTTTCCAACACCTAGCTCTCCTTTTTGTTTCCCCAAAAATTGGTTGTAAAATTTCCCTCAATACCCACTCAAATTTCCTTTTCTCTCATACATTATTTGAATCTAAAATTTTGCAAAAAGTGGTTGTAATCAACCCATGCTATCATAAATTGGTGAGATGAACTTTCCCACCAACCTCTTACTTGTATTCAATGATGGGCTTGATAATTAAAAGGAGGTAAACATTAATAATAAAATAAATTGGATTATTAGGAATGTGGAACCCCTTGGACCCCCTTTATCCCCCATCTCTTGTGGAATCATATCCCCCCAACGTTACCATCTCTATTGTATCATAACCAAAAAAATATTTTTTTTAATAATTTCAATGTACAATTTACATAGTTTGTGCCTCATCCTTATTGACCAGTACATGATCTCCAACCAAAATCATACTATCTCACCAGACTGAATCATATATGTACGATTAAATTATAATCCACGAGGATTAAAACTAGGAATGTTACAATCCAAGGAACTGTACCCCCTTCTCTACACTGCAATTCCTTGGGCTATCCCACTCCCCTTCTAGGGCTCCAACATAGGTTGGATATAAAATCTTTGAGTTGTGGCTCTAGGAACTCCAATTGCTATACTTTCATAGTTTATTAACTCTTGAAAAAATCCAACTAGCAGTCTCTTATTCCCCTCAACCTACAAAACCCAAGGAAGTGTACCCCCTTTTATACATTGCAGCCCATGATCGGGATGTCCCACTCCCATTCTAGGGCCCCAACATAGGTCAGATAGGAAGTCTTTGAGTTGTAGCTCCAGGATCTCCCATTGTAATAATGAAGTCTCCAAATTTTCAAAATAGCTACAGGTTTGCCTCCCACATTGCATCTTCCAACTTCCACTTTTCTTTTTTTGTTCTATAAGAATTCCACCAAACTTTAATTATTCCATGCCTTTTCTCTTGAGCTCCATTTTCTGGTGCTCTCCTTTCTAGGTACTCGATTCATGTTTTCATTCTCCAAATATTCATATAAAAACATCAAGAGAATATGCATGTTATATCCATTATCATGCGACAATTATCTTATCCACAAAATTTCACACCTCCAAATTGTAATCTTGTATTCAAAAATAATTTTGCAATCATAACGCAATACATGTTTTTATGGTCATTCCTTTATTTCACAATGTTGCCACATGAAATAATTTAGCTCATTATCCTTTTCTTGAAATACCCTCATGATTCCAACTACCATGCCATATGCATTCTTAAGTTGCCTCTTCCTTTCTATACTCACCCTCCAAGCTTAATAATCCCCTTCACTGCTATATAGTCCCTTGGGTGATCCATCTTTCCAAGGATTTCAAGTTCAAGGAGAGCACCAAATTACTACCAGACATCCACTAACAGTCTGTAAGCTATGGAAATCATAGGATTCTAGTATCATAATAGTGTCATTCTTCCCAATATTTCCATTTTCAATAGCCACGTTCTCATCTATATCACACACATATAGTCATCCTGAGATATCATCATAGAAATTCCACTTATTAATTTCTAAATATGTTTCATATAGGAAATCAAATTTCCTAAGCATGAGATTCCCTCTCATAATTTTTGGATCTTGCAACAACATGTGTAAATATTACTTATGGGCTTACACCATTTCCATATCCAAGCCCATTCTACTTGCAATATTTCTCAAATTTCATTCAGCCAAACAAATCATCAGTATTTATACACATCATCCTTTCATCGAAACATTTACAATATTCCATGAAGTGATCTAAGAATTATATCATACTAATAATTAAATCACTTTAATATATTAATCATATAAAATGGAATGAAACTGTCATTCATTATGCATTATCAACACTCTCAGCATAACATAATTCCATCAAACATTCTAACAACAAACCAATGTGCTAATACTCATGGTCACATCTACACGACGAATCTTTGCATCGACTCTAGAATACCACATATCTATATCATGTATTCCACCATGGTGAGTTGGAAGGTCTATCCAATTCCTCAACACATCATCTAGGATATTCCCTATTACTTTTTTAATCATTTGGATACCTTCCTATTCAACCCATACACAACGCTAGGAATGTAATCCTTTAGTTATCTTTAATGTCAACAAAGAGGTTTCATTCCAAACATCGATTATACATAGGAAGACAATTGAGAACTTGTATAACACTATATCCCTTCCATTTCCAACCACATCATGGCCTCACACATGGCTATCTCTCCTAGCATCCTTTTCTATAAGAAGAGTATATCTCCTGAACTTCCTTATTTATGAACTCATAACCAATCATGAATTTCCATTAAATTCTATATGATTACATTCAATCATTAAATACTATTTATATACTCAAGGCCCTCTATATTTTCATATCAATTCAAATATTGAATTTTTACCAAGGGAATTCTTCCCACAAATATCTTGAGCATTTATACATCATAAGCAACCAAATTCATACCTACATGGATTTTATCAAATTACTTGATGTTACCTAATCAACTGGTATTTTGTAGAAGCTCGCAAGATCCATTCACCAACCTATTGATCAACATTTTTACCATATCCATTTTCCTTCATACGGATGGTTGACATATGTGGTGGTAGCATCATCAACATATTCAACCATGATATATATATATTTTTTTCTTGGATGCATAATCCATTATTAGTCACATTCAGTTATTGTAACATCATTGTTTCATATATAAAAACAAACTATTCTTAGTCTATAAGCATGCCACATGCATGTCCAAGCATGCCACATGCATGTCCAAGCATTCTCACATGCACCAATTCATGTCTATATGCACCAAGCATTCATTCTCAACATGTGTACTAGTGCACATGCATTCTATCTTCACTATATGCATCCTTCATCGCTTCTAGTATGCCTCTTAGTGAATATTTATTCTGAATTCTGTATTATACGTGGCTATCCTTGAATCTTTGTAGATCCTTGCTTCCCTCTGTGCTCTCACTTTTCTCATATGTGCATTGTTTCTCCCAAATTTGAAATTTTTCTATCCAAGTTCCACTTGGCCATCTTGTAATTCCAACCAATTATGTCCTATTAGCAACTACCTCTACTTAGGAATTCATGTCCCAAATTTATCTTTCTAGAACCTTATAACACATTATAATGATGTCCTTTATATCATTCCATCTCCTTGATGTTGCGATATACTATGACCAACTTAATCATTCTCATTATGACATCCCTTTCCATTATCTCTAGTTTTGCATTAGATTTGCTCGATTTTTGAATACTTATCTTCACTTCACTGAGTAGTTTCCTGTGAATCCTTGTTCTATCCACTCAACACCAATATAATCCTAATGGAATGTTGTATCCCTCCATTGGTAATTTAAAAGTGAATTAACCTTCCTTATTCCATCCCTTTAATTCCTTGCACCTATATCCTGCTTCCACTACATACTTTGATAACAAAGTGGATTCCTTGCTTTGAATACTCTTAGACAAAAGTATCTATTTAATACCTCACCTCATGAAAACTTTGTTTCTTTTGTAGCAAGCTCTTCTACCATCAATACACTTCTATATTCAAGGAAAATGAGTCTTCCTTATCTTCCTATGCATATTAATTTTATTCTTCACCCACTGTATTGTTTCATGTTTCCTATATATGTCATTCCAACTTGGATATTCATAATAGCAAGTTTCACTATCCCTAACCTTCATAGCTCTTCATTGTCTCGATCAAATTTACAAGCTCTACTCTACTTCTATGTCCATTGGACCCTAAAATTATATTTTGCAATAGACCCACAAAATATTCATTTACAACATCTAATATTCTTGTTAATAATACCTTGACACAACACTCTCTTCTCCAGTGTTTCCCCATTCATCAACAATGCCTTGATATTAAAAGATCAACCCCTTTTCATTGTGAGGATGTTGCACTCCAAAGTTTCCTCTATACATTTGCATAGGCACCATAATAAGTATCTACACTCTTCCTTACCCAATACTCACATATGACATGTACCTCTATCACTTGGAAATGTTTTTTCGAAAATAAAACTAGTTTGGAAAACTTTCATATTCACCAATTGCACTGTTGGCTGAGCCAAATGTCATTTATTCTATAAATTTATAAAGCTACTAGATGTTTCCTTGGAGAAATTAAACCCTATGTCCTATTGTACTCTATATTTTATTTCCAATGGATATACTCATTCTTCAATCTAAGTTTTGAGCTAAAAGTTATGGCTTCCTAAATTTTCCATTTCTACTCAATTATGCCCCTTTTTCACTGGTGCAACTTGTCTTAAAGGCCATTATCTACCACTTGTAGAATTTTTTATTATTTTTTATTAGGAACTGATAGTATTCTTTCTTGAGAGTACACAACATCTTTATGATTCAGGATCTAGTGCTCCATTCAAATTCTACATCAATTTGAATTTTCCAACATTGTTCTTTTTGCATCCTCTCTAACAAACTTAGGATTTTTACCAAAAAATGTTATCTCCCAAATGGAGAAAAAATGGAAAAACTTATCTAAGGAAATTTTGTCTATAATATTGATGGGGTAAAATGATTATTACATAAAAAAATTCGTATTTGTGATATAGGATCCCTTTCCCCCCTCTGATTATCTCAAAAATCCCTAAAAAGTGGCCCATAGTAGTGGATTTTTCCTTGTTTTGGAACCTTCACTACAAACCCTTTGGAATTTGAATAAAATTCCAATTGGGTATCTTCATTCAGTATTTTCAGACTCCTTATAAAAAATCATCTTCATTTGGCCCCTTCCACTGAGAACCACCCCATGTTCTTAAAAAAGTACTAGTTTGGATTTTTTGGAAACTTTAAGAAGGATTGGCTAGAGGTCCTCACTGGAACTTTAGTAGGCATCCTCACTGTAGATATATGATTTAAATTTCATCTGATTTCGAGTTAAAATTTTCTACTTCTTTTCTTCTCTCCTCTCTTCTTCTTTCTCTTTTTCGTTTCCTTCACTTTTTCTCTTCTACGATGCGTCGCTTGAGAATATTTTCCTTTCGTGACATTGCATATCATGCCCTTTTATTTTATTTGTCTTGATAAAGGTAATATTTTCCTTTATTTATAGCAATTGGAAATTTTCTTTTCATGTAACGTATCATTCCTCCCTGAAAATATTTATTTCCCTTGAAAATATTTATTGTGCTTTCTTGAAAATATTATCGCCCTTGAAATATTTTCCCTTGGGAAATGTTTTGCACCCAAAATTTTTCTTTCCGAGGATACACCACCCCTCAAGGATCTATTTATCACATCAATAATTTTTCTTTTTTGCGATACATCGACCCTTGAGGATATTTTTATCGTGCCGATAATTTTTCTTTTGAGCGATGTTTTGCACTTCTTTTGGGAGGTGTTTTGCACATCATTTATGTTTTCTCTAGTGTTTTTCCATCTTTCATTTTTTTTAGCGTGACAAGGTAATCGTTTTCCCTTCTTTATCGCACTGAGAATTTATCTTTTCTCCACTATTTCTCCATCTTTCATTTTCTTTTGGCATGACAAGGGAAACTTTTCCCTTCTTTATCATGTTGATAATTTATCTTTTGAATGATGTATCATGCCAAAATTTTATCTTTTGGACGATACATTACTTTTTCTCAAAATTGTTTAAGTCCTCCATCTTCTTTTTCTTCCTGCGAAAACATCATATTGTGCCAAAAAATTATCATTTGGCTGATGTATCACGTTGGAAATTTATGTTTTCAACGATGTATCGAACCAAAAAAATATTTGGTGCAATACATCGTGCCCAATTTTTTTTTATCTCAATGATATCACTATATCATTGACTTTATTTATATTGCGCAATACAAAAAACTATGAGTTTTTCAAAAAATTGACTAAGTCTCAAATCTTTTATTGCCAACAATAAAAATTGTATTGCATACAACGTATATCTTCAAGGATACACATTGTATCACCCACAAAAAATATATTTAGAGATACACATGTATCACCTAAATTTCTTGATTTTTTACTTATCCATTGTTCACATTTTGGGTTCACAACTATTGCAGAACCCGTAGAATTGTCTCTCTTAGCCAATTTTTCCCCCTTAGCTACCAAATTGGCCTTTGTATCAGATAATACCATCACAAAAATTGAAATTTGAGTGGTTTTAACCCCAATTTCTTTCGCTAGGAGAACTCAAATTATTCCCAAATACACATATATTAAGGCTATGTTTTTTTGTAGAAGACCCTTATAGGCTTAATATTGCAAGCCAATTCTATGATACCAGTTGTAACATACCTATCTATTAAACCCAAATAAAATGCATGCATGCATGAATATAAAAATGCCCATGTAATTAATAATAAATTCTAAAATTCGTGAATGTAGATTATTAACCCATACACAACATTCAACATATAACTAAAAGTACATACACATTGGAATTAAACATAATAAATATCACAAAACACTTATCTCTTGATAAATCACCAACTAGCTATGTACAAGGGGCGTTCCTCCCAACCGTAGGATCGCTATTCCATTTTTTTCAAAAGAAATCCACCCTTGATCTGAGGCTATGAATCCACAAGGAGGTGTAACATCCCCTCCGTTACGACAACATAAGTGAGTACAAAAGAGATATATATTTTTTGTTTTGAAACAAATGTTAGGACAAGTGATAAGCATTAATGACATACATAAAACTTTACACGTTCAATTCTCATCACATCACCCCACAATCAAGAATTTGAAAACATCACCACAATTAATTAAGATCAACCATATCACATAAAGATAACAAAAAGTAGCTACCCTCCAAACCTATCCTGCAAGGTTAGGACCTCCAAGACACATAATCAACGCTCAAGTCTGGGATTCATCCGATTTATTTTGACCATTAAAGATCTTAAGACTGACAACTATTATGAGGAACAAGGAGATATCTAGATCCCTTACCCAACATCCTATTCCAATTTTATGACTAATCAACAACATTTCTCATCAAATTACAACATACCACTAGAATCTAAACAATCATGAGTAATCCAAAGTAATAGATAGTAAAATTACTATTGTTTTTGTTTTTATATCTCATATGACTTTAACAATTATAGCAATTTAACCTACACGATCTATCAAACCATTCATCCATAACTTAAAGTTTACATTCGCAACTAACACTGTTTGTTGAAGTAATAGAATAAATAATCAATTCTCTATATTAAGGGCACTATATCTTTCTCTATGGTAAACATACCAACTAAACAATTTTTAGATTATAATCCATTCCTGGATAAAATAAAAGTTAATGCACTGTACTCTTAAACAATCAAATACAATAACAATGAACACTTTGTTATGGAGAGCTCAACTAACACATTGTTGTATTATGATTGATAGTAGAAATGATAGAATATCTATCATTGATTCTCCAATCTCAATCTATAATTAATCGTTATATTTTTCCTCACGGATCTGAAGACCCGCGCCACTCTGATCTGCGCGAACATGTGCTCGAGGATGTCCTGTTGTCTGTGGAGTTGGATCTGAAGAGAATAAGAGCTTCGATTCTGCAAAGGTATAGAAAAAGTTCCTTCAAGAAATATAGGTATGTCCCTTAGATCTGTACGGTGATCCCCGAGGATTTGAACTGGCGGCTACATAGTGATTTGAAGCAATGATTTTACAGAGAATCCATAAACCCTTGACAAATTCGGCCATTGAAAATAATATGTAAAGAAAGTGAGAGACGCTGCAATTCAATTTATGTTTTTAGGGTTTAAACGTATTTGTTGGCGCGAGAATGCGTGCAGGTTTTTGAATGCGTCTGGAGATCTCCAAGATCAAATTTCTCTAGCTAGTATTTTTACAAAGCTTCCTCGATTCAAAGCTCTTGCCTTTTATATGCTTGATTTGGATCAGAGCCGAACGATTGAGAACAAGTCTTCCCACTTGTTGATCTGGAGCAGATCCAAGCAATTGAGAACTGCATGGTGTAAGATCCAGACACAGGAATTTGGCATGGAAATGGCCGCCATTCATCAATCAAAACTTAAATCTAATGTAGAGATTTAATCACCATAATTTTAACCAAAACGCAGAACCAGGGTTGTATTTTACAATAACACAAACAAAGAATGATGGGAAGAAAGAATGTGTGCATGGGGTAGTATGTGAAATCTATTCAACTAGATTCAAAACCTTCAACATAATTCTAATTCCCTTGTGGGCACTATTAGCATAAATTTTTATCAAATTTTATTAGTACCAAACCACTATATAAATACAATTTATAAAATTTAACAAGAAATACATCTTCGGATTAACTGATTCAAGATCATTGGAAATATGATTTGAAATTTATAATATAACTTATAACCAGTTCATTATACCAACAAAATTTCAATACACTTCCATATATAATTATCTTACAATCAATCTCAGATATTACAGAAATGTGTATATACAAATAAACACACTAAACCGAAAAATAAGTAGGTATGGAGATGATCTTCGACTTCACGATTTGCACACATCTCTTGTCTTGTCCTTCCTTTCTTTCCAATCCAGAGACTTCACCCGTACCTCCCAACCAATGC
>ML893226.1:561-12534 GCA_009831015.1 Picea engelmannii | reverse complement strand
AGGACAAGTCTGGCTGAGAAGAAGAAAGATGGGCCCTCCAGGGCCATGCCTAAGTCACTCCTGCTCTCGGTACTCCATGTCTAGGACCATGTGGGCCTCGAGACATGATCTCCTAGTTATCCCTAGATATCGGGGATAACAGTGCCAAATAGGATTATCTTGTCTCCTTTGACTCCTAATTGACTTTTGCCTTTAATTCCTCTCCAATCTTGTCCCCCTTTATCTTTTATTTTTTTGACTTGGCTGATTTTTATTGAATTAAAATGCCTTTTTTGGGTTTATGAGGGTAAAATCAATTTTAAGTGATGAAAATCACTAATTTTACCCAAGTAAGTGGGTAATTAGGTAACATGGGTGATCTAGGTCCAAAAATGAGCATCCCCATGGCCTATTTGGTGCCCAAATACTACTTTTTTTAAGTATCTTTATTTTTTAATTAAAAATTTCCGAATTTTGGCAATTTTTTAATTAACTGAAAAAATTAAAAAATCCTAGGGGGGACTTAATACATTTCCATAAGACTCTAGGAGGATGTTTAGCATGGTAATATACATCAGACACTAGGCTTAGATCGATTCTCAAGCCCCAACCATGAGCATATACTCCAGCTCTGGAGGATTGAGTGAAAAAACATAAATTATAAATTGCCTGAAAGCGGCAAAATATAATTAGTAAGTGAAAAAACACTCCAGAGTATAACTCACGCTTAGGACTTAAGGTGGCTAAGACCTTTTACAAATTCATCATGCAAACACCTCTTATTACAATTTTTTTATGGAAATGTAGAGTAACAAGGTGGTCTCTTTGACCGGCTGAATTTCTGAACTCTGAATTTTGAACAATAATGTTCAATCTTTGGCGGCTCGCTGGAAATTCACCATAGTGCAACTTGGTGGATAACAATGGGTACAAATCGCCTTCTACAAAGGCACCCACAGGTAATATCATGCATCCATGTCTTTCACTCTACCCGTATGTCTCGACATCCTTTATCCACATCACCTTGTTCTACATGGTTTGGATGATACCCCTTGGAGACTTTCCTTTCCTTATGGATACTAGCCCAATAGGGTGCCTTGTCATTTTCTTCATCTTTGTATTTTAGGTCTTTGTAATATCTTTGAGCTATTGAATGATATATCAGGGTTTTTATGCATATGTCTGATAATATTAATGATGAGATGTGATTAACATTGTTATGATCAATATCACTAATGAGCCCATGGAGAGAGAAGTTTTTGATGTGCAATACCATGCCCGACGGACAGGTACCATGTGGACCGGTACACATGGGGAGATGATTAGTTCGGACCTCCATGGGGCTGAAGAGCCCATCAGAGGGTTGTTCAAACCCCATCAGGGGCAGAGACAGGACAGTGCTTGATTGAGCTTTTGCACCTAAGAAGAAGAAGGACGTTCCATCAGGGACACTTTGGTTGAGCCGGACCTAGGGGGATTGACCCACTTGCAGTGGAACGTTGGCCCCAGATGACCCAGGATGTCACCAGGAGGCTTGTGACATCATCATGAGCGTATGGCAGATGCACAGGGTTGTTGGCACGTGTGGCAGCTTGAGAGAGCACAATAAGGGCTAATGTCTGGCTTCTGGATGCTGCACTGGCCCCAAAAGAGCCTAACTTCTCCCTCAGGAGGGCTTGACGTCTCATCTTTTGCTCATTTAGGGTTTTAAAAGAACATTTAATGTAAAAACAGTATGATTTTTGTTTAAAGCCTTGTCCGCTAATTTTATGACCTAAAATTTAATTAAAGGTCGTGATACAGTATATATTGAGGAGTTTTTCCCTCATTTTGACAACAACACACAACTCACTCTCTTGTGAGGTCTGATTTTTGCACCCTAGTTTGGATATTTGGTCTTTTAAAGTGAGGCACACTTGTTGGTGGAAGGAGTTTCTTGGCATATTTGGCATTTCTCTTGAAGAAAGGTTTACAACTAGGGTTTGCATTGCTATTTCTTCATGATATGTAAGTGTATTTTATGCAACACTTCTTAATTGAATGGTTGTAGGCTTGTATTCTTGCATTTACTTATAAAATTTGTTGATTTAAAACCCTAGGTGACAAGCACACAAGTAGGTCCTTGTTTCATGTCCCCTGAAAGAGAAATATTCAACCATTGAAGAAGGAAGTAAGAGCCTAGACTTTGCTACACTCTTTTTACTTTTTCCCTTGTGCTAGCTGTGATTTTTAAAGGTTAAAAAGGAGGGGACGTCCCGGGCCTAGGTTATCTACTCCTAGGGCTGTCCATCTTCTAGGGTTTGGTGATAGAGCCTTGCCATTGCAACACTCTCCCTCACCTCATTCTCTTGTTTTAACTTATCTTGTATGCTAGCCATTTTGCCAAGTTTGACCTAAGGAAGGAGGAAAGAGCACGAGGCCTTGCTTAAGAAACACCGGAGTGAGCCTCTTTCCCCTAGGGTTTTGATTCTAGGGCCTTGCCATTGCAGCACTTTAAAACCTTTCCCTCTTGTCCTTAGCCTTTTATCCCTTCAACCTTGCGTCCTCTTCTTGATTGACTCCATCTACCCTTAGGCACTGATCTTAGATCCACAACGTTGAAGTGATAGTGCTCAAACAACCTCTCAAAAACTTTTAAATTTGAAACCCTAACTAACTAGCTAACCCTAACTAGGATGACGTCATACTTGGTTATTCCATCTTGACGCAGCACTTTTTGATGATAAGCAATTAGATGATGGTTAAAGGCATTTATTGAGTAAAAGATTGATTAAATACATTGTTGGATACATCATCTCAATAGTTATTGATGAATTGATACTTTTCCACTGCTATATTGATAAACGTTGATCTCATTGATATCTATTGTTATAATTGCTAATCTATTTGACATCAGATAGTTATATGAAGTACTAACCCATTGAATTATAGCCTGCATACATTGTTTTTCTATTGTCTTGTTTCGGGCAGGTGTTCTCATTTGGGGCTACACTTCATTATTGGTTGTTTAGCCGGACTATCTGACCTTGGTGGTAACCTGTGAGGAGGGACTTTTACTTTGACCTTTATACCTTTGCCTCTTCAAAACCCCAGGTTACCGAGGACGTCTCCCCTGGGCTAACCTCCCTGAATAGAAAGAACCTCCCCATTGTGGTGACATTGGGTGGGGTAGGTTCATGTCACGCCAGTTTGGCCTCTACCTTCTAGCCATTTGACCTAGCTACAAACTGTGCGATAACATTTTGGCGCCGTTGTCGGGGAACACTGAGTCAATTCTCCTCAAACGACAAACCTTTTCGGTAAGCCTTGCCTCAGAGCCTTATCTTACAATCTTACCCAGCGACTCCACTAGGGTGTTTTCCCTTTTCTGTGATGATTTCAAGCAAATCATCTGGCGACTCCACAAATAGCTAATGATGACTCGTAGTGGGCGTCAGTATATACTTTCATCTACTACTGTGACCTCCACAAATCCTGTCACCCCTGTAAGTTCTCCCAAATGGTCTCATAAAGAACTCTTTCGTCCTTTAAGCTTACCTAACACCCAAGGGGGGTTACATGATCTACCCAAGAAGGTCGAGTCCTGGATACCTAAGTTCTCAAGGGAAGATGGATCCTATGGAACCTCTCATTGGACCGACTTCTGTGATGCTTTCCAGTTTCACCAATCCGGACAAGAACACCCCGATGTCTTTTTAAGGCTCTTTGTGAGCTCACTCACCGGAAGTGCCAGAAGATGGATTAACAAACTCCCGAAAGGAAGCATCAAAACCCTCTTGAACAAGCCTTCAAGAAAGATTGTTGTGAAAAAGAAAGCATGGATTCCCTTTACTCTCAATACACTAATATTTGCAAAGCCTCTAGCGAGAGCATTAGGGATTTCAATGATAGGTTCAACCTTCTACTCAAGAAGATCAGGCCTAGTTTCTCAGAAGAAGTTGTCCTCCAACACTACTTGAACTCGTTGGAAGGAGTTTTGCAGTTTACTCTCAAAGATCAGTCACCCTCGACTCTAGAAGAAGCACAAGACTTTGCTTGTCAGATTGAGAAGAACCTTGAGTTCGAAGACTACATCCATCAAGTCAATCTCTTGCACAATAATGACCCCAGGGAAAATAGTGACGAGGATGTCACCAAAGCTGAGCTTAAGTTCCTAGAAATTCTTGAAGTAAAACTCATGCCTCCCAAAAGGAAATGGTACGCAGCTTTCTCAAACACAAGCGATGTTCTAAATGTCTCAAGACAACATGGACCATCCAAGGATTCGGGCATGGCCACTCACAAGAAACCTAACTTTGAAGATTCCCTGTTTGTCTTGAACACACCGATGTTAGAAGATCAAGATATAAGTGAAGCCGATAAGTCTGAAGAAACCGATCCAAGCACTAGTATGTCCTGTATCCTGCAAAGGGTTAAAAGGATTCGTAAAATGTTGAAAATTTATTTTCTAAAAAAGCAAGACTCGGATGACCAATTACCTTTTAAGGGGATTCCCACACTATTACAAACCGGTCATTCTAGGAAGGATGAACAAACACCCTTTTCGGTGGATCCATACTTGTTTCAAGATCACCCCACTTTTCCCTTGACAGAAAAAGACACAGATTGGGGTGATTATCCCAACAATGCCTCTAATATCTCTAAGGATTTGGATGAAGATGGTTATCCAGTACATAGAGTAAGTAATTTCGTTGAGTGGAACGAAGATGTTTTCAAAGACATAGAATTTCCAAGCACCGTCATTGTGGATGAAAACCCTTGGTGTTTTCAATGTAGTGAAGCACATTGGGAACACGAGTGTCCTTGCAATAGTGGTGGCCATCAACAAGTAAAAATTATAGACCACTCCATAGTAGGCCCTCAAATAAATAACACCATTGAAGAGCATCAAGAGGCCATGAAAGAAGCAACCAGGTCAGCCAGGATGGCAGTAATAAACAAACTAGACCAGGAATCAAAAGAAAAGCTAAAGAAACAAGAGTTCCAGGTGTATAGAAGAAAGAAGTTGGACCAACCTCCCACTGACCAAACAAAAAACCCACCTGTGGATGTAATCTTTCTTGAAACATCCAATACTGAAAGGGTTAACCTGAACTTTGACCTTGAAGGGGGCATTATCCAAGATGTTTGTAACCATCCCTTTGAGAGAAGTCATCAATGTACAATCTATCAAAGAGCAATCTGACAACTTTTTCCAAGGATCGGATGGACCATTGAAAGATGGAACTATTGGTCGTATCCAGAATGCACCTGTAACTACAACTTATGTGCAAAAGCCCAGTGATTCCATCAAAGATGACAAAGCAGGGCCGACTCCTCATAAATATTCTCCAGAAGATATGCCTTTTGCAAAGGAGAAAAATTTGAATCAGATTAAATGGATCAAGAAAGAGGAATACCAACAACTCATGGACGAGCTCAAAGGTCAAGAATCGGAGACTGCGAAAATACTAAAGAAGGTGGAAGATGATGTACGGATCCGTCCTTCGCAACATGAAATATTTATAGCCGACTCCCACCCACCTCCCTCTACACAATACACCAGGGTTGTTCAAGGAACGACCAAATTCAAAGTCAAAGAGTACAAGGAGGGAGACATAGTATGGATGTGGGACGCCAATAAAGGGAAGCCTACTAATATCAAAGGAAACAATCATTTTTGGCTTGGCCCTTTTAAGGTTGGAAGAAAGTCAGTTAATGACTCTTATTACCTATCTACACTAGAGGGACAAAGGCGCACAGTGCCTGTCAGCGGACGCCTCCTCAAACCCCACCAGGATGGGGTAACCTGATTTCACAGGTAAGTACAGGTAAGTAGGCATTCTTCGTGTATTATACCATTTGCATTTCATGTTAGTTTGCTTCCACACTTGCATATATGCGGGGTGGCAATACCACCCCATCTTTGTTACTAATGCCCCTATCGAGTTGAGCAGGTCTATAGGTTATGCCAGAGATGTTGAGGTTCTCATGCACTCTACGGTAAGCACATGTCCCCGAGTTGGAGCCAGATGTTATCCCCGATTTCTAGGGACAACTAGGAGATCATGTCTCAAGGCCCACAGGTCTTAGACATGGAGTACCGAGAGCAGGATTGACCTGGGCATGGCCCTGGAGGGCCCATCCTTCTCTTATTTCATTATATTTGTCTTGTCAGCAGCAGAAGCATCCATCACCATCGGCTTGGTCTTGTATCGGAGAAAGCTCTTGCTCCATGAGGTAATTGGTCTAGGTATCATGGTATGTGTCACTTTTGATCATTATAACCTTTAGATATATGCATCTTACTCCTTTTATTTCTAACGACTGCTTGGATCTTACATTAACCCACTTGACCATTGTTGAGGGGATTGACAGGGTGTCCTAGCAAGCCTGTACCCATAAGTTTTGGTTTGCCATTGGGGGGATTTCTAAAAAGCCATCGTCCTCTCCCATCATATCATCACTTTTTCATCTTATCTCCCGCTCATCTGTCCCATTCCCCTAGTCTGGGCATTAGGATGATTTGTTTGTGGGGTTGCACCTTATCTTTTGGGAAGAAGGGGCTAAAGGCCCAGAAGGTAAAAGCAGCTGGTAAAAGATAAAATCCATAAAAATGAAAGCTAGAGATGCCTTGCCCAGGGATCCCCGAGAAGGCAATAAAAAAAGCCTCTCAGCAAGAAACAAGAGGGACCCTAAGAAAAATAACTAAACAAGACCTAGCCAAGAGGATAAGGGGTCTCATCATGAGCCAGCCTATTATGTTCATGGGTACCTAACAGCACGACATTGCCACTATCTGGTTACCACGCCAGGCCAATGACCTTTGGTTGCATGGCCAAGGGAAAGGGGGTCTCATCACGAGCCAGCCTTATCATCTCTATGAAAGTGTTTGTGGGTAAAACTGTCAGCTCTGGTCACCACGCCAAGGCAGTGTCCTCTAGTTAGTCCTTGAAATGAAAAAGAAAAAAGAAAATAAAGAAAAGAAAGAATAAAGGCAATAAAGGGCTTGGAAAAATTTGCATCCATGACGGGTACAACTCGCCTTCAACAAAGGCACCCATAGGTAATATCATGCATCCCTGTCTTTCACTCTACCCGTATGTTTGGACATCCCTTATCCACATCACCTCGTTCTACATGGTTTGGATGATACCCCTTGGAGACTTTCCTTTCCTTATGGATACTAGCCCAATAAGGTGTCTTGTCCTTTTCTTGAGCTTTGTATTTTTGGTCTTTGTAATATCTTTGAGCTACTGGATGATATATCAGGGTTTTTATGCATATGTTTAATGATGAGATGTGATTAACATTGCTATGATCCCTATGACTAATGAGCCCATGGAGGGCGAACTTTTTGATGTGCAGGACCATGCCCGACGGACAGGTACCACGTGGACCGGTACACATGGGGAGATGATTAGTTCGGACCTCCATGGGGCCGAAGAGCCCATCAGAGGGTTGTTGAGACCCCACCAAGGGAAAAGACAAGATAGTGCTTGATTGAGCTTTTGCACCTGAGAAGAAGAAGGGCGTTCCATCAAGGACACTCTGGCTGAGCCGTACCTAGGGGGATTGACCCACTTGCAGTGGAACGTTGGCCCCAAATGACCCAGGACGTCACCAGGAGGCTTGTGATGTCATCATGAGCGTATGGCAGATGGACAAGGTTGTTGGCATGTGTGGCAGCTTGGGAGAGCCTGATAAGGGTTAACATCTGGCTTCTGGATGCTGCACTGGCCCCAAAAGGGCCTAACGTCTCCCTCAGGAGGGCTTGACGTCTCATCTTTTGCTCATTTAGGGTTTTAAAAGAACATTTAATGTAAAAACAGTATGATTTTTGTTTAAAGCCTTGTCCGCTAATTTTATGACCTAAAATTTAATTAAAGGTCATGATACAGTATATATTGAGGAGTTTTCCCCTCATTTTGACAACAACACACAACTCACTCTCCTGTGAGGTCTGATTTTTGCGCCCTAGTTTGGATATTTGGTCTTTTAAAGTGAGGCGCACTTGTTGGTGGAAGGATTTTCTTGGCATATTTGGCATTTCTCTTGAAGGAAGGTTTACAACTAGGGTTTGCATTGCTATTTCTTCATGATATGTAAGTGTATTTTCTGCAAAACTTCTTAATTGAATGGTTGTAGGCTTGTATTATTGCATTTACTTATAAAATTTGTTGATTTAAAACCGTAGGTGACAAGCACACAAGTAGGTCCTTGTTTCATGTCCCCTGAAAGAGAAATATTCAGCCATTGAAGAAGGAAGGAAGAGCCTAGCCTTTGCTACACTCTTTTTACTTTTTCCCTTGTGCTAGCTGTGATTTTTAAAGGTTAAAAAGGAGGGGACGTCCTAGGCCTAGGTTATCTACACCTAGGGTCGTCCATGTTCTAGGGTTTGGTGATAGAGCCTTACCATTGCAACACTCTCCCTCACCTCATTCTCTTGTTTTAACTTATCTTGTATGCTAGTCGTTTTTCCAAGTTTGACCTAAGGAAGGAGGAAAGAGCACGAGTCCTTGCTTAAGAAACATCGGAGTGAGCCTCTTTCCCCTAGGGTTTTGATTCTAGGGCCCTGCCATTGCAGCACTTTAGAACCTTTCCCTCTTGTCCTTAGCCTTTTATCCCTTCAACCTTGCGTCCTCTTCTTGATTGACTCCATCTACCCTTAGGCACTGATCTTAGATCCACAACGTTGAAGTGATAGTGCTCAAACAACCTCTCAAAAACTTTTAAATTTGAAACCCTAACTAACTAGCTAACCCTAACTAGGCTGACGTCATACTTGGTTATTCCATCTTGACGCAACACCTTTTGATGATAAGCAATTAGATGATGGTTAAAGGCATTTATTGAGTAAAAGATTGATTAAATACATTGTTGGATACATCATCTCAATACTTATTGATGAATTGATACTTTTCCACTGCTATATTGATAAATGTTGATCTCATTGATATCTATTGTTATAATTGCTAATCTATTTGACATCAGATAGTTATATGAAGTACTAACCCATTGAATTATAGCCTGCATATATTGTTTTGCTATTGTCTTGTTCCGAGCTGGTGTTCTCATTTGGGGCTACACTTCATTATTGGTTGTTTAGCCGGACTATCTGACCTTTGTGGTAACCTGTGAGGAGGGACTTTTACTTTGACCTTTATACCTTTGCTTCTTCAAAACCTCAGGTTACCGGGGACGTCTCCCCTGCGCTAACCTCCCTGAATAGAAAGAACCTCCCCATTGTGTTGACATTGAGTGGGGTAGGTTCCTGTCACGCCAGTTTGGCCTCTACCTTCTAGCCATTTGACCTAGCTACAAACTGTGCGATAACAAGCCTAACCCTCAAGCTGTTGGTACGACCTGCTGAAGACGATGGAGACCAAGGGTTCAGCTCTCCTAAAGATGAATTCTCCCAAATGCTGCTAAACTCCTCCAAGTGATAGATCAGGGCAATGATAGCCTCCTCCTGAAGTATGGAGCCCAAACACCGATGCCTCCTCCTCCAACTGCAGGAACCCCAAACTGGTACGACCCTCCTGAAACCCTAAATATGGCCAATAATTCAGCCTAACTGAACCAGGGCTCTGAATCCACTGAAACTCTCTAAGATGATAGATCGGGCAGTCACAACCCTTGAGAGAAGTTTCAAGGTCAGATCTAAGCTATAGCCTCCTAGATCTGGAAATCACTGAATCACCAAATCATCCTCTATCTCCCAAAACCGTACCAACCTACAGACAATGATAGGGATGTGATAAATCCTCAAGAAAACCTCCAAACTGATGAGAAAGGGCCTGCAAGAAAAACCCTAATGCTGAAATCTCCCAAAGCTTCCTCAATAGGCTGGATTGAACTCCTCTTCAACAAATGGTGCGCCCCTGCTGGAAAACTCTAACTGGTACGACACTGCTGATCTTCCTAAATAGATGATGGATGTAGAATGGTGTGGGTGGAGTATTTCATCCCCGAGACCAAGCTTGGAACAAGGTGAGTGGAATCTTTCACCACTGAATTGTTCTCTAGGGTTTGTAATACTAAAACCCTCAAAACTGTATGCTCAAGAGCATCAACAAGCAAATACCAAATATCCAAGATGAAATGAGAGGTGCGCCCTAGCCTTCTCTTTATACTTTTTTTTGTTTCCCTGTTGAGTTAAGTTAACCCCTAGGGTTAACTCCTAACTCAACCTCCAATGCTCTATTCCTTCATTGAGTTACCCTCTTAACTCTTTTTTACCTTTTCACTAAGTCAACTTAAAAATATAACATTAGTTTGGTTGACTTTTCCCCTCTGTGTGAGACTATGGTCTAGTGGGGATGCCTACACCACTAAGTCTTCCCAAACCTCTTCATCAAGAGGTGGGGGACATTACACACACTCACCCATAAAACACGACATATCCAACACACTCACCCATACAACACGACATATCCAACACACTCACCCATACAACACGTCATATCCCACACACACTCACTCATACAACAAATCATATCCAGCACACTAACTTACCCATAAAACATGGCATATCCAAAACACACTCACCCATAAAACATAGCATCTCCAACATGTTGACCGCCTATTCAGCTAGGGGTCAACTCATGTGCCATGAAGTTTGCATCATCAGATGCACATATGTTCCAGACAGTATGGGTTCTACTTGGGCATTTGATGCCCCAGCACAAATTTTGTAAACGAAATTTCCGCACCCCTGCATGGGTTAATAATGTAATAAGTCTGCATGAGTCATAGTTAGGTCAGGTACCTTTGGATGTTTTCATTGGGGGAGTTCCTTTCACCGAGGGTTTTTTATCCTCAGGTTGTCGACCGGGCTCTCGGGCCTGGCTGACTTCCCTTGAGTTTTTCCCTCCACATATGCAATAATTTCCTCCAAAGTGGTGAACGGCGTCCTAGTGGTCTCATCCGTTGGTATCTATTGATTAGGAATGTTGTAAATGACCATGCTAAACAGTGTAGAAAGTTTCGCGGAATTTCGTCGAGTCTAAATAGGTTTTTTTTAATTAATTAAATTTTTAATAATTTAATTAATTAATTATTTTTTGAGCAAATATTGTAAAAACTCGGTCATGGGGTTTTTGATAGGGGTATTTGTGCTCAAAAGAAATGGAATAGCACCCCCTTCACCCATAGACCAAGTTTCAGCTCAGTCGAACAAGTTTTACTATGTCTTTGTCCACTTAGAGTCAAAGTCGGTCAAAACAGCAATTTTAATTGCTAAGGTGACATTGCCAGAATGTCAAATTTTTTGTAATTATTGAGTTAATAAGTTAGTGGTAAGGTGGCAATGAGCAAGTTAGACCCCCCTAACCTACCCAAACCCATCCTAACCTTTTAACAACTTAAAAACACACTTTACCTTACCCCCTCACCCACTTTACCAACTCCCTAAGGGGAAAAACGACCCCCCTTTACCCAAATCTTAGTTTTATGACTTAATTCTTTGTGTGGGGCCCTCTTATGAGAGGTGCACACCTCCTAGACCTCCACCTCACCTTTTAATGGACCCCACGCTCCAACTCCTTTCATATGTGGCGCCCCTCTCTCATACCTCACGCCCCCCCTATCCTAGCTCACGCCCCCTCTCATTCCAAGCCACACGTTTGAGCTTTTCCATGTGTCATGGGCCCCTCCCATGAGAGGTGCGCCCCCCCTAGCCTAATCCCTCACTCCCTTAGGGCCCACGTCCATCCAAGTCATCAATCCGAGTCTAAAACCCTAGGTGGGGCGCCCCCTTCATAGAGATTCACTCTCTCTCTCAAAAACTAACACTTGGCATTCATCAAGATGCCCTCACTTTGCCTCTAGAGGTATAAGTAAGACCCCTCCTCACTCATTTAGAAGACCATTCTTTGAGCTACTGTTACTCTGCTGAAATTTCATTCCACTCTCTTGCTCTTGCCATCAAGCCACCCAACTCATTGCTCTTGAGAGTTTTGGAAGAAGTATTTCTCCAATACTCTCACATTTTGGATTAATAGAAAAGCTTTG
>WSFP011520725.1:0-12534 GCA_009831015.1 Picea engelmannii | reverse complement strand
AGTCAAATGACAAAACATGAAAGAATAACAAAGCTAAGAATCCCCTTCTCCTAATTACAAGACTATCTCCAAAAACTCCAGCTTATCAAATGAAGAGAGAGCACTCTCTTATATACATGAAGAAGATAACCATCTCATAATTGAAGATCCACTATTCTCTCAACCACTCTCAACTACTTTCCCATTATTACAAGATATGATCCCTTTAAATCCTCACACATATCTCTCATATATCTTAGATAAGATATTCTAACCAAATCTTCCATGATCTTCTCCTTGAAAAGAGGCTTGAATAACTATTTCCTTTGGAATGATGGAAGAGATATTCGAGAAGTCTCTTTGAATTAATCATCCACATATTCCTACACATTACAAAGCTCACGCATAATTGAGATATATATGAAAACATGTATATTTTCTAATATTTAATCATAAATTCACGTTTAATACTAAAATGAATAAAGTGGAAAATAATAATGTGAAACCCAAATGTATTTATGAAAATGATATGATGAAGGTTTAATAGGGCGATGAAATGTAAGGAATATTGAAGGGAGAGGTGGATGAAAATACGACATTTCTGAGTCCCAACAGTGGACATCCCTGAGAGGTGGCCACCATAGGCACCGTTGTGGAAATCATTCAAGACTATGTTGGCTTCATCAATGGTCAAACATCGACGGAGTATGGTATCGAACCCTCCTCGATATAAGATATCATTGATAAGGAGATATCGAGGGGCCTGATGGCGAATGTGCCAATGATCATCTCTAGATAGGTGAGACCCAAAATTATGTGTCTAGATATATACGAGAAGGTTGCCATACCAGGGGTCATCCGAGGGAATGTAGAAGAGGTGTTCGCCAGGGAAGTCCATATTGACGAGCAAACTAGCAGTATCTGAGGGAAATTTCATGATGAGTTCAGTGAGGATGAGCGCTTTCTTTCTTTTGGGAATTGAAAAATATAGCTTGTACTCCTAAAGTATGACGATCCATCGGAAAAATTTACCGTTAATTTTTTTCCTAGTAAGCAAGTACTGCATGGAGTTGGAATCTGCCATGACCTTGGTAGTGTGAAGCAAGATATAATGACACATGTTTTGGACTACGAGGGTGAGTTTCTCTTCGTGGTTGTATTTCAGGGGTGGTCCTGAAAGGTTTTTACTGATGTATTAAATGACGTGCTCACGGACATCATCCCCTACGTGGATGAGAAGTCCTGCTAATGAGACAATTGAGGTCGATAAGTAGAGGATGTGGTAACGATCATAGTCGGGTGGACTAATCAATGGGGCATTGGAGACCATCACTTTTAAATCATCAAAAGCAGTTTGGGCATGTTCATCCCATCGCAATGGGATATCATGACGCGTTAGGAAAATAAAAACATGTGCACGACTGGCGTAGTCGGGGATAAAGCGTCGCAAAAAGTTGGCTTTTCCTTGTAGGCTCTACAGTTGGTGCAAATTCCAGGGTGGTGGAATTTCGGTGATGGCTTGGACCTTGAGGGGGTCCACTATGATGCCATGTTGGGAGATGATGAACCCAAGGAGGCATCCAGCGGTGACACAAAATACACACTTGAGGGGGTTCAAGAGGATATTGTACTAACGACATCGTTGAAAGACAACTCGTAAGTCATCTAGATGTTGCACTCGTTTCTTGGATCAAGAAGTAAGGTCATCCAAGTAAGCGAGGATGATGCAAGTGAGATCATGGAAAACATAGGTCATGTCTCATTGGAATGTCACACGAGCATTCTTGAGTCCAAAAGGCATGACACGATACCCAAAATTTCCCCGTGGGGTGGTAAATGCGGTTTTATACTAATCTGGTGGGTGGATCTGTATTTGATCATAGCGAGAGAATTCGTCCATGAAGGACAATGCCTCATGGCCGGTGTAGTCATCAATAATTTGGTCGATGAAAGGCATAGGAAATTTGTCTTTGGAACAAATTTGATTGAGATCGTGAAAGTCAGTGCAGACGTGAATGGTGCCCTATTTTTTGTTGACATGGACGGGGTTGGAAACCCATGACGTGTATGTGATGGTGTATATGAACCCAACAGTGCATAGTTTGTCAATTTCATCTTTGATGGCCGCTGCTTTGGATGGGTGTAGTGTGAAACTTGGTCTATGGTGATGATCTTCCCATTTTGGGGGAACGTCGTCGTTCGAAACATAGAAAAATCCAAAGCCTTCATAGCGTACATGTAGCTACATCCAAACAAGATGTTGTAATCGAGTGGGGCGTTGATAACCTTAATGTTAATAAGAATGGTTTTTCCCCCAAGTTCAACGAGGACATTTTGAAAGAGCCCTTCAGGAGAGGATGGTCATCCATCATAAGATATCAAAGTGATGGCGGATGGTATTATCTCGGGGGAGCCAAGTTTCTTCCATACGGTTCTGGACATGATGCATGTGGATGCACCTTCAAAATTGATGCATCGATGAACTGTGATGTTCCAAATTTTGACTGGTATCTAGAAAGCTACCAAAGCGGGGAGATGAGGTTTCCCACAATCTAGATCAAAAGTGATGAGTCTAGTATCAGTAGCTTCGACTTCCCCCAAGGTGGAAAGCAATGATTTTTGTTGAGTGGGACAGTTTTGGAGGACTTCCAAGACTGACATGGATATAGGATATTGTGCCAACTCATCGACCAGACTATAATTGTGTGCCACCCTAGCCTAAGGGTTGTTAACATTCTGTCACAATGGGATGTGAGGAATACGAAGGGGTGGTTTAGTGTTAGGGTGTGGAATCATCAAAGGTTTCAAAACTATAACTAGAACTGCATCCGAAGTGGTGGGAGTAGATTCAGGGGGTGTGTTGTATTGACGATTGCACATTTGTAGGAGAATTTCTTCTTCGCTAGTGAGGAGGATTGTGCGATCCATCAGATTCCCAGGGTTTTTATACTGTCCCATCTATGGTGGGGCAGGGTGTAATTCTTACTGAGTATTCATCACACCTTGATGTGGAATAGGGTTTTTCAACACCACCGGGGGTGGTTGTTGCAAAAACTGTTGTGGGGTCTGTTGAGGGGCAAGCGGTACTGGAGGACGTGGTGCATTCATGGAATCTTTCATGTATTTGAAGTCAGCGATTTGGGGGCAATGGTGAGTATAATGACCATGCTCACCACAAAGGGCACAAGGGAAGTTCATCCAGAGGTTGTTGTTGTTCCTCCCTTGGATTTTGTTTTTATTTCCCCCTTGGGGGTTCTGGTTCCCTTGATTCTGGTTGCCCCCAGTAGGTTGGTTCTATTCGGGGTTGTTTCCCCCTAGTCCTAGGTTATTATTGTTTCATATTTTCCCTTTATTTTTGGCATTATTCAACTAATGGGCTGGATTTTCCGTATTCAGTTGTTCAAAATTTTGAAATTGTTGAATGGGGGAGGGATGAACAAAGTTAACCCCAGCGTGTGGTTGTCCTTGTGGAGGAGCAATGGGATGTGGAGGACCAAGAAATGGGAAATACAGGTTATTTTTGGATATTGACCTGTAGGGTACATAGGAAGGCGTAACGCTTTCGCTAGTGCTCAGGGTGTAAGTTGAGGTAGAGGGGGTACCATAACTTGGTTGAACGGTCAAGCGCATCAAGGGTATCGATGCGAGTTCACTCATGGGTGGGGGGGGAATAGCATGGTATGGTTGTTGATAAGGGGGAGGAGGGTAATAAGGGGGTCATCCATACACCAGTGGATGTTGGGGTGTACCGTACATGGGCGGTGGTTGGATGTACTAATTGTGGTGTGTTGTAGTACCAATCAACCCATCTGTTGAGTGAGACATCGCAGGTTTATCCTAGTTGAATGGTACGGGTCTTAGAGCGTCAGGTAGTACCATATATAAGTATTCTAATTGTGAATAAATGAGGTTGTACTGTTGAGCCTTGTTGATGGCTTCCTCTTCACTTTAGGGGAAGGTAGAGGCCACATCTTTGGCAAGGAGAGGGACGAGTGATCTGAGAAACCAATCGAGGCATTGTTGTTTGGTGGTTTTTTCTTTGCATAAACCACATTGTCGACGCCATTCATGAATGTGGTTGGTGATATGTGTGGATGAGGTTTGTTTAAACTCAGAGAGAATTTCTAGACCATTGTCATGGAGAATTGGTAGTTGAAAGAAGGTCCAAAAAAAATTGGCCAGTGATTCAAAAGTCACATGGGACCCTAATTTTCCATCTACATGCCACTTGGTTGATGGGCCTGTGAGTGTGCGCTGAAATAGCCTTAATCAAACAGAGTCATCCATGATGTTGTTTGAAGAGCACCATAGATGGAAGGTCATGACATGGTTGGCAATATCTTCTCATGCCTTTCCTTCAAAATTGGGAATGCCTTAAGGTAGTTTGGTAGGCATTGCAGGCCATGTGGGGTCGTGCAATATAGGATCGTTTGTGAGATTTCCCAGATCTGGTATGTTGAGGGAGGCCAAATATGGCATTTGGAGTGGTGGTGGAGGATTAGTTCCAGCCATGGTGTGAGTGTTTTTTGTACCTAACTTGTGATGGGGGTTAGGTGGGGTTGTACCTCCCCCTTGGGAAGAAGTTTTCCCCCTGCTTCCTTGTAAAGGGGAGCTAGGGGATGTTTTTCCTTGGGAAGCGGACCCAATTAAAGTGGAACCAAGCAAAGCTAATCCCAATATAGTAGCACTCATAGGGGCGTGAGAGGGTTAGGTCGATGAGTTGGCAAGACTAGGAACTCCTCCTAGAAGAGGAGGGAGGTTCTGCAAGCGTCTGGAATAGAGGGGATTCTGTGGGTACCCTATGATGTTCGACTAGCAAAGTGAATGTGTGTGAATGGTGATGAGAGTAATAAAATGAACCAGATTTTTTGTATAATTTTGGACCTTCACAATATATCTCACAATTGTATGTAATCACAAGAGTGTCATACATAAATCAATTGAAAAGAAGCATACATGTGCATAGGTGTATTTTTTCAACGTGGGAGAACAAAGAAAACAAATGCTCATGTCCTAAAAAGATGTAACATCTTTCCTCTCAAATGGCACTAGACCTTCCAATAGCACTCAACAATGGGGTCTGAAGCCATCGGAAGAGGAACTAATGAAGGATGAAATAATCAGTTATAATGATGGGTAGAGGGTGCATATCTCAAAAGAGGTGGTGATATTTCCCAATAGCCACACAAAATATGATCAAGGTGCAATTGCATCCCACAATTGCCATCTGGGTAGATGTCCTAAAATTTGGCCACTAAGTACCTCAGTCAAAGTGCGGTATTTAGATTTTCGGCCTCAGAAATGGGTCACAGGATGGATCCCTTCCAAGAGGTGGGTGCCTCAAGGGGGGACACATATAACAACTAGACCTTGGCCTTCAACCCTTCATAGGTATCTCCCTGCCTTATGGTGTTAGGAACACTTGACTTGGAGGATTTAAAGTTCCCTATTTGTCAATTTCTAATGTTTGAAGATGTGAGAACCAGATAATGGGGACTTATTTGGATGCCTATCCCCGAGATCCTACCTAGACTAAAAAATTATTTTGGAACCTCCTGTGGAGGAAAACATAGTGAGTTTTTAGAAAAATTGTAGATGTGGTTGTTTGAGAGATTGGGGGTGTGAACCAATCTCATTTGAATTAAGTGGGAGTGCATAATTCCTTCAAGAAAAAGTGGAACGTTTAGAAATCCCTTTGGAGGAAACCTACTTCAACCTCCAGAATTCGAGATGAAATTATGTGATTGAGTAGTGACTTTGTGTGTGAGAAAGTGATAAAATGTGCCAAATTTTTAATAAGTTAGGTGTCATCTTGCAGCATGTGGACTTCGTGTGGTCCTTACAAGTCTTGATTACCTATCTTACTAGATGTCATTGGTACAACCTTGCGGAATTTTAAAGTCCCTAGAGAACTAGCATGTGAACATATGGGTCCTTACCAATCCTTTAAACTCCTTAATGTGAATTAATATAAGAAAGCTTCAAAATACTATCCTAGATCGAAAGCATGTGGGCATGTATGGGCCCGTTACAATAATATTTAAACTCCCCTAGTGATGTTAACTAAGAAAGTAGTTTCAAAACTATCCTATCTTTGCAACATGTGGCCATGTATGGGCCCTTACAAATTTAAGATGTTTTTGAAAAAAGAAACTAAGAGGGGCCCTAGGGGGCCTTTGTCCTCTCCTAAAGATTTTGTGTTTAAGGGAGATCAAATCTTCCCTCAATCATTTTTATGATTCTCAAGATCTCTCTATGGTGCGAGAGAAGAGCATACTCGATGATTGAAGTTGATTTCTAGTCCCAATGCAAGTGTTTATATATGTGATAGTGAATGATTCCAACATAACTTTTACTATCAAAACAAGCCATCCATGTGGCAACTCAAAGAAAAAAGAGGAAAAAATATGGCTTTTTAACCCCCTAAGTGCCTATGTTTTGACTAACCCTTCATGTGGAGAGGGAATCTAAGTGTGGTGCATATTAAAAATTGCATAGAATCAATATTCAAAAGGCTAAGGCCCTTCAAAATATCACAAAAATCCCTTACAATGTTGGATTTATGGATAGATGCGTTGGTCACAGAGTAGACAGAGGCACATGTGGCACCAATGCGCAAAGAAATAATGACTCATTGGGGCACTGTGCACAGAATGTGTTGAAAAACACAATGTTGTTGGTGCACGTGCTTGGAAGATGCGTCTGTGGGATGAAAAACCCGTGCACATTCTGATATGCGGATGGGAAGAAAATTTTGAATGAAATTCTCTTATTCTAGCTCTGAATTTAGCTTTTTGCAAGTAGGACTGGGCCGGTTATGATCCTTGCAAGGTAATAGATCACAAATAAGTTCTCAAACAACCCATATAGGGAGGAAATTGATGCCTTATCCCCAGTATGGTCGCCAATCTATTGTATCCTTTTCTCCACTTGGATGAGAAAAAGAGGGACACCTACAAGTCCAGTTGGGTCAGCTGAACATTGCATAAGTTAGTGCAATATTTAGACACATCAAGCACAAGAAATAAATAAACAACTAAGCTAATAACAACTAAAGAAACAAAACTAAAGTGCATAAGTAAATTAGAACCAAAATCAACCAAACAATTGACCAATATTCATGCCACCGATGGATAGATTGTATTAGTGGGCAAACACCAAAGAGAAAGGGAGAATTATGGGTTCCCTTTTCCTCCAAGGGAGGGCTCTTGAATCCCCTATGTGATATATCTTCTTACAAATGGAAAACTAAAAAGGAAATGGTGAATAAATCCAAAGCTCATTCCCTCAAGAGGTGAGGAGAATAGCCCAATGAAATGATGCTAGTATGCTCCAAGAAGGAAAGAGGTTCCTTTTAGGAGAATAGAGGTAGCATAACAATAAAAATAGATTCTTAGAAATATAGTGCACCCATGGCCTCTTTTTATAGAAAATATTTGAGGCATTATCCAACTGGTCTTTAGTGTGAACAAGGGGCCCTTTAGGGCACCTTTAGGTCTTTTACCATCCCCCCACTTAGATTCAGTTCAAATTTGAGGGTCAAATCGAATTGGGAGATGAACCAGATGTGGGTGGGAGGTCAACCAGAATCATAAATGCGTCGTTCTCAGGTGTGTGAGGCTTTTGGCGTACACAGTCATGCATCGGGCGCATGTGCGCTTTTCCTGCATTTTCGACTAGCGCACGTGTCCGCGCTTCCTTTATTTGTTGAGTGCATGTTTGTTTTCTAACTAGTTGTATAGTTTGTGCCCTTTGGAAATGCATTTTTTGGGTGATGAATGAACTAATAGGTGTTTGGAAATGTTGGATTCCTATGACCATTTGCGGACAAAATTTCAGTGATAACATAAATGTTGGGTGCAAATGCAGTTGTCGATAATTTCCATCTTCAGGATGGGTTGTTGTGTCGTCTGGGCCATATATGTGTTCCATCAAGAGAGTGAGGGAAGCTGATCTGGGAATCCCACTACAGTCGGGTGGCAGGACACTTCGGTGTTGAAAAGAAAGTGATGATGCTACAGAAACATTTCTACTGGCCGAAACTTCGACAAGAGGTCAGCAAGCATATTAGGTCCTACAATGCCTACGTTATTGACAAACCGACCACTAAGAAACAGGGCATGTACACCCTTCTTTGTACTCCTGACAGGCCATGGGAATGAATCTCAATGGACTACATGTCGGGCCTCCCATCCACCAAGCGGGGAAATGACTGTGTTTTTGTGGTTGTCGATTGCTTTTCTAAGCTGGTGATTCTAGTTTCCTGCAAGAAGAACATCATAGCAAAGGCCACTGCCAAGCTCTTCTTTGAATGAGTCTGGGTACATTTTTGAATCCCACAAACCATTTTCTCATATCGGGACAATCAATTTCTCACCACATTCTACTCGAGCCTCTGGTCACTGCTGGACACCAATCTCACCAAGTCCACGGCCTTCCACCCCCATACAGATGGCCAAACCGAGGTCGTAATCAAATGATTGTGCATATCCTTCACATGTATAATTCAAATCACCCTCACACATGGGATGTGATCCTTCCCTATTTCCATCATATCTACAACCAAGCCCTGCATAGATCAACTGGCCACAACCCATTTCAGGTGTGGTCGGGATTCCAACCATTGGGTCCCATAGATGTTGCACTTCCCCTTGCGGTCACCTCAACTGACTCATCTCCTACTCCAACTGAAGCTGAAAAATCCACCCTGTTCATTGAGTGAATCCATCACATCCACCAATAGGTTCAGGATATCCTACATAAGTCTAATGACAAGTACAAGAAGCTCCATGATCAACATCGGGTGCCACATAAGTTTTAGGTGGGAGACAAAGTTTGTTTGCACTTGCAGAAAGAACACCTTAAAGGACCCCATCAGAAGCTTCACCCACTATGTTATGGGCCATACACCATCACCAAGTCCATGGGGGATAATTATTTTGAGCTCAACATTCCTCCTTTCCTTGACCTGCACCCAGTGTTCAACGTGGATCTCGTTCGTCCTTATTTCCCACCATTATTGGACACTTCAAAAGTAGCATAACAGCTGACACCAACAGAGCTCAACCCCACCTACATACAACAGGAATATAGTGATCAGATTGTGGACACACAGATTAAGGGAATGCGACAGCAAAGGATCCAACTTTATCAAGTCATCAAAGGAGGGAAGCTCCTACACCAAGGCAAGTGGCTCACCCGGGGCCAAATTCAGCAGAAACGTCCTCATCTAATGGGGGAAATAAAAGAAATGGAGACCATTTATTCCTAATGAGGGGGGATTGATCCAGGTGGTTATCAGTGGCCACCCACCTTTTCCAACTGGTTTAAAACAGTTTTATGGCAATTTTTTTAATTTACTATTTTTAGCAGTTTTTCACTTTCGGAGGCGTTTTGAGGCCCTAAACGATGTTTTTTGGGAAAACGGGGATAAATACATAAGTTCCTTCGATTTTTCCCCAAAAATGATTCTCCTCGATGATACCTTTCCAACGGGCTATCATGCGCCTAAAACGGAGATTGTATGCGAAAGTTACGACCCCTGGAAGTTGATGTACTAACTTACCCAAACGGGGCCCACATGACTTTTGGCACTTCATCTCCTAGGGTTAGGTTTTTAATGTCTAGGGTTTTTGGCATTCCTGTTTTTTGTAAAAATTCCTTTAGAGCCTCATTTTAATCATCTTCTTGCGAATGAGAGCAGCCGTCACATCTCTTCTTAGAGATGAGCCGCCACCATTCCAGCTAGCTTGTTTCCGTTGCATTTTACAGTTTCAACTTATTTCCTTATTAAATAGAAAACAAGTTGTATTGTATCTATGTTATTTTGTGTTAAGAACCTATTAATAATCTATAGTCATTTCATTATGCTCATAAAATATGGATCAAGGTGTGTGGTGTGAGTTCTTTTCTTTTGCATTAACATATCCCAAAAAAACCAAAAATATTTTCTTTTTTGAGATTTCACTATGCATTTTGACCCCTGAAATCTAGTTTACATGTGTTAATAGGATTACATGTAATTTTTTATGAACATGATGACATCCACTAAACTTGAGGTATGTGTTTCCAAACTCACCTATAGGGATAGTTTTTTCCGTACATTTCTCACTTTGCATTATTAACCATCCATACTACCAACATTATGCCTTAGGTTCAACCCCAATCAGTTGTGACACTAACCACTCCTTTTTCGTGTCATAACTGGTTTGGTAGTGCCTACCCTTTATGGGAACCTTATTTAGCACCCAGATTTCCATTTGGTGCCCATGTTGTGATTTTCCCATGGCCCAGGGAGCCCTCCTTTAGCCCCGCCATGACTTGAAGATTGAGCCTCATTTTCCTCTCTTCATCTATATTTTGGACATATCCTCTGGGGATTCCAAAATATTTTTATTGTTTCTTAATGGTCTCCTATGAATTTTCTGCTTGCATCATGCCTCCCATCGCTGCTCTATTTTTTTCCCATATCCCGCTTACCGCTATGTAGTAGCCTTGACCATTCGCCTCTTGCATTGTTTGGCCTTTGTTTTGCATCCACCTAACCAAGGAGAGAACAACTACTAAGAGTGGATCTCACTTGCCTATGCCATTTGAATTCAACTTGCTTAGGTTAGTTCCATGCACTTGGAAAATATGAGCATGTTGTTAATCCAATCGTTCTCTCCCGAAGAGTATACTTTTATCTCTTTTTTAGACTCGTTAAAGGACATGAAAAAGACACATCACGAGTATCCTTTTGACTCTTTTTGGGATCATTAAAATTAAATGAAAAATACAAATCAAGATTAATTGCATCATTCTTTCATTCTCGTTAAACCATGAAGAAAACCGAGCATACTTGTATTCCTCTTTCGTGCTCATTAAACCATGAAGGAGGCAAAAAATACAAAAAATAAAAAAATAGTGGGGTTTTTTTTCATCATTGATCTATTCTCAAAATGGAAACATCAATCGATTCACCCTTGAACATGGCACCTATTTGATTTCTCATCATACAATTTGATTTTATCTTACCTAGGATCCATCCCAGTAATATAAGTCATAGATACTCCTTCGATCGATTACTCTTCTAGTCATCATGGAGAGTGCTTCAATGCCTCCCTCGTTGTTGCACTGTATTAATATAGCTCTTGTGTCTTGATGCCAAGTCACTATCATGTCATTCTATATGTTCAAGGGAAGTTTAAACCTGAATCGACCATCTGCAATTTTTTTGACTTTCTGAGTTTTCCATTGTTGGAGGCAGGCCAAAGCAGAAAGAAAGACAATTTTGGTAAATAAAGCATGCACGGGAAAAGCGATAGCTACAAGGAATAAAAACACATGCACATCCATGGAAGACCTAACGATGGTAGGGTTAGGGTTTTGGTAATGTATTTTAATGTTTGAACAACCAGAAATGTATAAATATAGATACCGAGGTATCATAGAGGGGTTCGGATATAAGGGTTCAGAACATTATCGAGTTTAGCTAGTTATCTATGAGTTGTTGCGATATATAATATTTTTTTGTATGACCTAACTTTGTAATATGTTGAGCTAAAGGGGACTAGAGAGGGAATATCTTGAGGGTTAGATCAGGCTGAAGAGCCTGGTGTGATCTAGTCTGCCTCATATAGATCTTAACAAATGAGAAGAATTGTAACGCACGTGGCGCTGTAGATGAGGAAATACTATAATAAAAGAGCCAAGAGACAGATATTTGTGGACGTAGCTCAGGAGGGGGTGAACCATGGTAACATCTGTGTTATGTCATGAATGCATGCATATATTTATTGTCTTCAGTAGTTATTGTTGTGTTTAATGAATGATTCGCTATATTTCCTGCATATTCTCAAATCATGGTATATTGTGTTTACAAGTTATAATAGTGTCAATATATAGTTCTCATATTTTGCACTCAATCCTAGGTTGTAAACACATGAGTGTTACAAACACCCATTAAAGCTATCTCGAGTGAGATTACGCAGTGCACTCTATGCGTTGTGTTTCCTTCTGGTTTACCAGGAGGGCCGATAGTTTTAGAGGCTTTGTTGGAAACTTGAACAGACATGAACCCTGGGTCACTCAGTACGAACTCAGACAGAATAGAAGAAGTAAACC
Organism: Picea engelmannii; assembly: GCA_009831015.1. Taxonomy (NCBI): domain Eukaryota; kingdom Viridiplantae; phylum Streptophyta; class Pinopsida; order Pinales; family Pinaceae; genus Picea; species Picea engelmannii. Next base: position 450 of record WSFP011520725.1, on the reverse strand, counting down.
AAAAAATGGTTCCATTGTCATTAGTAGGAATAGGAGAGATTGAGTAGATGTGAATAAGCGGAGCAAAATAATATGAAAGAAGAAAAGGAAGCAATGAGCCATTAAAAGGGGATGTTGAGACCGTGGAATCCCACAAAAGTAGAGATAAGACAAAAGAGTTGGAGTTTGCACAGAAAGACAACAGAAACCCTAGACTAACACCCTACAAATATATTGAGAAATACATGTTTACTGATTTGCATGAAGTCTTTTTCTGTGATTTCCCACACTTATTGCAAGAGTGGATACTAAGGTTGAAGGATAACCACGCAACGAATCGGATTCGACAGTTAGATTGGACCTCGGTATAGATTGAGCTGTTATAACAGGTGAACAACAAATTCACCCCTGCAGTAGATTTTTATCTTGACAGTATTGTGGAAGGCTTTATAACAGAGTTTGCAGTAGACA
>WSFP011520712.1:0-12535 GCA_009831015.1 Picea engelmannii | reverse complement strand
TTCTCTTGTTGTAACCTCTTCATCACTGTAGCCAAATGTTTCAGATGCTCTGCCTTTGTTTTACTGAAAATCAATATGTCATCAAGATACACAATGACAAATTTTCCGATGAAATCCTTCAGGACTTCATTCATCAATCTCATGAAAGTACTTGACACATTTGTTAAACCAAACGGAATGACAAGCCATTCATACAACCCTTCGTTAGTATTGAAGGTTGTCTTCCATTCATCACCTTCTCTCATACGAATCTGGTGATATCCACTTTTCAAATCAATCTTCTAAATGTTTTTGGCTCCACTCAAACAATCCATCAAATCATCCATCCTTGGCAATGGAAATCTGTACCTGATGGTTATCTTGTTGATTTCCCTTGAGTCAGTACACATCCTCTAGCCTCCATCTTTCTTCGGACTGAGTACTATCGGAACAACACATGGACTCAAGCTTTCTCTGACCAAACCTTTGTCCAACAAATCCTGGACTTGTCTTTTGACCTCTTCATTCTCCTGCGGCGTCAATTTGTACGCTGCTTTGTTTGGAAAAATAGCTCTAGGTATGAGATCAATTTGATGACTTATACTTCTAATCAGTGGCAACGAACAAGGTAGTTCGTCCACTACTATGTCAACGAACTCTTCCAGCAGTTCTTGAACCTCTTCTGGTAAATCATCTACCCTTGTGATGGTTAAAACAATCTTTGGCTTCCTGACCACAATGAATTGTGGTTCTTTCTTCTTCTTAACCTCTATAATAAGTTCCTTCCCACTCATGAGAAGTACAATGTTGCTTACTTCAGGTTTCACCTCCTTATCTTTGATTGGAAGAAACATGTGATTTCTCCCATTCTTCTCTAGGGTGTATGTGTTCTTCCTCGCATCATGAATCACATTTATGTCATATTGCCATGGTCTACCCAGCAATAGATGACAAACATCCATGGGAATGACATCACAAAGTATTTCATATTTATACCCTCCTATTTTAAACTCAACTAAACATTGCTTAGTGACATTTACCTGATGTCCTTTTTGCAACCATGAAAATATGTATGGGCTTGGATGATCAATCGTCTCCAGCTCCAGTTTTTCTACCATCTCCGTTGAAATGAGATTGTCTTTGCTACCACTATCCACAATGACCTTGCATACCCTGTCCTTGGTCTTGCAAGCAGTCCGAAAAAGTATGTTCCTTTGGATTGAACTCTCCACTTCCTTCTCTGGTGTCAAAATAACTTTTCGGATCATCAGCGATCTTCTGCCTTCAGCATCCTCTGCCTCAACATTTCGCCTTTGTGCTTCGACAATGTGAGTCTCTCCTTCCTCTTTCTTCTTTTCTGGACATTCATAAGACTTGTGTCCGACCTTTCCGCACGTGAATCATTTTATCACTCCACCTCTTCCTCTTCGTCTACCTCTAGTACGAGGAAAAATGTTGTTATCAACATACTCTCCTCTCTGATCAACATATTGCCTTCTCTGTCCAACATATTGCCCTTTCTGTGAGCTTCCACCTCTCTCAATCTGAGGTTTCTTCCATTCTTCCTTAGGTTTTTGATTTCTATCTTGGACGAATGATTTTCCCCTGGCTTGACTTCTGCCTCAGCCTCTTTGACCTTGTTTTCGGCTCATCTTCTCTTCCACCTTTAGAGCCATTTGATAAGCATCTTCCACCATTTGGATGGTCATCATGATCATCTCATCCTGAATTTTGTATCTCAGGCCATTCATATACCTTGCAACCTTTTCATCATTACTTTCACGATGACCTGCTCTGATCTTCAACCTATAGAACTCTTCAGTATATTCCTTCACTGACATCAGCTTCTGTCTCAAATTTTTCATTCTTCAAAACAGAGTAATCTCGTAATCCTTGGGAATGAATTTCTCCTTCATCTTTGCAATCATCCTATCCCAACTCTTGATTTTATGCTTACCTTGTCAGCGTCTGTCAGCTTGCAGTTCATCCCACCACAATGCTGCATGTCCTTTAAGTCTCGTGACAACATTTTTAACCTTCTTGTCTTCTTCGACATCTTCATAGTCAAAATATGTGTCCAAATCTCTAATCCAGTCTAGAATCTCTTCAGCATCCAAGTTTCCCTCATAAACTGGAATGTCCATTTTGGCTCTTGCACTCATTCTTGCAACAACTCTAATCAAGCGTTCATTTGTTGCATATTCTATTGCAATTTCTTCTTCTTCATGTCCAGCGTCATCTTCGCTTTCGGACTCACTGAGATCTCCAATTTCAGCTATGCGCATTTGTTTTATTTCGACATCCACGAGTCTGACGCAAATGTCATGCAGATCTCTTTCCACTTCTGGATTGATCCAGATTATTTTCGGCACGAAATGAGAGCGGAGATATAATAAATAAATGCATAGAGATATTGCAGATATTCAATACTATAACATAAATGTATCAGAGATGCAACCATAAACACATATATATAGTAATACACGATTTCTATTAATCAGAGAAATGTACAGAGACTGTAAAAAATACAGAGTGAAAGACTCGTTAGAATGGTGGCAGCTTATCTCTAAGAAGAGATGTGACGACTACTCGCACTCACAAGAAGATGATTACAATGAGGATCTGAAGGCATTTTTACAATAAACGAGAATGCCAAAATTCCTAGACATCCAAAAACCTAACCCTAGGAGATGAAGCGCCAAAAGTCATGTGGGCCCCGTTTGGGTAAGTGAGTACATCAACTTCCCGGGGTCGTAACGTTTGCATACGATCTCCGTTTTAGGCGTGTGATAGCTCGTTGGAAAGGTATCGTCAAGGAGATTCATTTTGGGGGCCCAATAACTCCTTTGAATATCATTGAGAACCTCAATCTCGAAAAACCTTCATTTGGACCCTCAAAATGGCCCCGGAAGTTAAAACCTGCTAAAAATAGTAAATTGCCAAAATTGCCAGAAAACTGTTTTGAGGCATTTGGAAAAGGTGGGTGGCCACTGATATCCACCTGGATCAATCCTCCCTCCTTAGGAAGCAATGGTCTCCATTGCGTTGAGTTCCCGGGGGAGAGGGAAAAGTGTTTGTTGAATCTGCATCTTGGTGAGTTGCTTATCTTGGTGGAGACATCGCGCTGCTTAGTTTGTGGAAGTTTGTCATGAACCTATTGAGGTTGAGGCCGTTCAACAAGTCAGGCAACATGAGAGGATATTGTGCAGAAGGAATCTTTGCACCTTTCTACAACCTTGCCGACCTGCTTATATTGGATAGAAGGTGCTTGGGGCGAGGTTGTAGTGGTTGCAGTGTTCTTTTGTTCCCCTTTTGAACAGATTGTGAAGAAGCTGAATTTTGCAGTATGAGATACTACCTTGCGACACTTTTTAGGTGGAACAGTAGTCGGAACTACCTCTGGTATTCTGTAGAGATGACCCCCCAAAGTAACAATGACACTACGGGGTCGAGACTCATAAACAGCATGGCATCTCCACATATATGGTTGGCCCAAGAGAACATCACAGACATCTAGTGGGGAAACATCACATAATACCTCATCCTTGAAGGGTTGGATGCCGTATGAAAATCGACACTGTTGGTTGACACGGAGATCTCGTCCTTCTCGAAGCCACCCGATGTTGTATGGTTGCAGGTGTGGTGTTGTCGACAATCCCAACTGTTTGATGACCTCTGCTGAGATGAGGTTCTTCTGGCTTCCGCTATCAATAATAAAATGCAGTGGGGTCCCTTTCACCCACATCTGTGAATGAAAAAGGCACTCCCCTTCTTCAGGATCTGTTGGTTCTTCTGGTTGAATTGCTGCGGTCGCGACAATAGAAGTGGGGTCTGCGTCAATGATCTTTCCTTTACCAGTATTTTCAGAATCAGATTCTGAATTAGGGTTCGGCTCCTTGTCTTTGATCTCGAACACCAATGACTGTTTTGAATGACATTCATCAGTGTTGGGGCTTTTGTGGAAATCACACCATTTTCCTGTGTCCTTCTTTGTCTTCCCGTGACCCTTCTTTTCCTGTGTCTTGGACTGGTTTTTGGGGAACTATTTATTAGGGCCGTCTTTGTGATGCTTTGGTTGTTGCGGATTCGCGGACCTGAATTTCCGTTTGTTCTGGTGCTTAAATTTATGCTCAATTTTAACAACATATTGATAAGCAAAACCGAGTGATGAGATGTCCATAAAATCCATTTCAGTCTGGATGTATCTGTGTAGAGCCCCATGGTATTTCAGAACCAAATGTTTCTCGGATTCTTTGATACCCAACTTGGTGCGCAAGGTATGGAAGTTATTGGTGAACTCTAGAACTACTTGGCCCCTCTCTTGCCGCAGTGTGGACCATCTCATGTACTGGTCCTCATAGTTTCCAACAGGGTAATATTGTTCCTTTACCGCATCCACAAAAAAATCCCAAGTGGGATCAGCCCCATATATTCCAGACTCCTCTATGGAACTTTGCTCCCAGTAAGTTTCCCACCAATGTTTGACATGAGGTAGAGCTTTAAGGAGTGCAAAGGTGATCTTTTTTTTGTCAGAAAAATTGTGAACAGAGAAATAACCTTCTAGCAGAGTTAACCATTTTTCTAGGGCTTCTGCATCTATTTGTCCTTCAAATACAGGAGTATCAAAGTTCACTTGTACCTTGAAAGGCGAGGTGCCTCCAAAGTGGGCACTTGATGAAGATGCGCCTGATGCTATTAGCAGGCATTGAAGGATGTGGGAAAAATTCTCCATCATTCCGTCCCTCTGTCGCGTGAGAGCTTGCTCAAGCAACAGATTGATAGGATCGTCTGCTCCGTCGTTTTTTCTTTTCTTCCGCCAATGAGGGTTTCTTGGGTGTGTGAGAGAGATTGTCTTCAAGAGAGACAAGCTTGAGACCCAACTTGCCATACTCAGACCTCGTTGGGGACATGCAATGAAAAACGATCAAGAGCAGCCTGCTCTGATACCACTGATCCAGATTATTTTCGGCACAAAATGAGAGCAGAGATATAATAAAGAAATGCACATAGATATTGCAGATATTCAATACGATAACATAAATATATCAGAGATGCAACCATAAAAAAATATATACAGTAATACATGATTTCTATTAATTAGAGAAATGTACAGAGACTGTAAAAAATACAGAGTGAAAGACTCGCTAGAATGGTGGCAGCTTATCTATGAGAAGAGATGTGACGGCTACTCGCACTCGCAAGAAGATGATTACAATGAGACTCTGAAGGCCTTTTTACAATAAACAAGAATTCCAAAAGTCATAGACATCCAAAAACCTAACCCTAGGAGATGAAGCACCAAAAGTCATGTGGGCCCCGTTTGGGTAAGTGAGTACATCAACTTCTCGGGGTCGTAACTTTTGCATACGATCTTCGTTTTAGGCGTGTGATAGCTCGTTGGAAAGGTATCATCGAGGAGATTCATTTTGGGGGCTCAATCATGCCTTTGGATATCATTGAGAACCTCAATCTTGAAAAACCTTCATTTGGACCCTCAAAATGGCCCAGGAAGTTAAAACCTGCTAAAAATAGTAAATTGCCAAAATTGCCAGAAAACTGTTTTGAGCCATTTGGAAAAGGTGGGTGGCCATCGATATCAACCTGGATCGTGGATTTTTCACCTGCTTTCCCCTTCCTTCTGGAATGTCCCTTTCCTCTAGCGGATCGGGTGTTTTCCTGTCTCTTCTCCTTGGCGGCATGGTTGAAATTCCTTCTCGCTTTTCCTGCCTGAAATATACAAACAAGAATCAAGCTCTGATACCAGATGGTACAAACCCACTCAGCCCTCAGGTCGAGGATCCACTTATAGGATCGTTCCTCTTTTCCCTTTCATTCGGATCAGCTCTTTCAATTCCCTGCTTGAATCTTCTTTCTTTTAATCCACAGGTCCTTTCAGAAGCTTCCTTGGCACGGACGACACTAGGTGCAAGCTCCCCCTTCTCCACGTGACCACCGGCTATGACCAAGGCCTAAACTGAGAGGCGCTTTTCACAACTCGCCACTCGCAAGTTCATGAGTCGAGACTCTCGACTCTTCCTTCCCAAGCTCACGATAACCAAAATGCCGATACGTGAATAGCTCCCTGCTGTCAGCGCCCTCTGCGCGTAACTGCTAGATAGGCTTCTCACTAGCACTTCTCGCCTTTTGCCACTTCGTAAATCAAAAGGTTGGACTTCCATCCCCTTATATTACGAACCCCCAAGACATGAAAAGTCAATAGGGTGTTGACTCCCTTCAATGAACAACGCGTGGTTCCCTGCTGTCAGTGCCCTCCACGCGTGACCACCGGCTAGGCTTCCCACTAACACTTCTCGCATTTCACCACTTCACAAGTCGAAAGGTTGGACTTCCGTCCCCTTATCTTATGAACCCCCAAGACACAAAAAGTCAACGGGGTGTTGAATCTCTTCAATGAACAATGTGTGTCCGCCTATCTATTTCATGGGCCCACCTTGAGATTCTACCACGTGTTCCTTACGCTCCACTTCGCACTTCACCACTTTGCTCCCCGAAGTACTGTATCCTTTGTATCACGACACCCGAAGTGCCAAGATCCCAAACTCCTCAATACTTCTTATCATAGCTCACGACCTTGCAACTTCTCCTTCTAATCTTCAACTCTTCAACTACTGAATTATGACATGTCATGCACGCGGTCCCACAACGGAACTTCTCACCCTTTCGAGACTTCGCCTTTTGCAACCTAGAGTACCCAACCTTTGGGATCTCACCTCGCGAACCTCTGAGTATGCAAGATCTCTATATATTTTCCACCTATCCTACCCGGATGGACGACTCTGATCCACTTGCCACTCGCTACTTGCCTTTCACGAGCGATCCAACGACCCTGGCTGACTTGGATCCTACGACCCTGATTTCTTCTAAGCTTATGCTTGAGGAAATCTCGCCATAATATACCTGCTTCTCTACAAGATCTGATGGCTCTTGTGACTTCAAGAATTCTTCTCAAAGAATTATGACCATCCGTTTCTTCCTGGAAAATTCCTGCGAATTTAACCAAATATTGCTTCGCAGAACTTACCCGCCTGTAACGCAAACTTGCTACGCCTCCTTTCAACACCTCAAGGCACCAACATTCTATGATTTTCTTCGACAACTGCGAAGAACCTATCCTTCCTGATATTTCTCCAACTCCGAGTCTTAAAGAAGACTCCCGCACACACTCCTTGTGGCGAATCCTTCAATTACTTCAAAGAATTGAAGTCCTTCGACTCTGCGCACTCCCTGCAGCAGTAGTCCTTCAACAATTTCTCAGGTTCACAAACTCTAAGAATTTACTCGGCCTACGCAAACTTGCATGGTTCCTGTGCTCAACTTTCACTTCTGCGAGAATGAGAACAGTTGTTATCCCTCCTAAAAATTCAGAGATGAACTTTGACTTCTGTCAATGCACTCCTTGTGGACAAACTTCACTGCACTCCTTACATAAATTTTACTCACTCAGGCAGAGAAACAATTGAAACTCATTCCTTACTCTCTCTCAGACTTCAAACACAAAGCATGAAATCATATACACAGCATATAAAGCACATGTATACCAGAAAGTAAACATCCATGAGCATAACATTCAACATGCATACACAGAGAACAAATACAACACCATGAATTTGAATCAAAGCTCTTTCTATTAATTAAAATCTATGTACATGGGTGTTTTCAACTACAGCTCTTTGCTCTCTTCTCTATGCTTTATTCTCTATCTTGACAATCATCTTACAACTATACATTGAGGGTGTCTATATCCCGTTTCCCTCTTGCGCTCTAAAAATGTCTAATCTAGAATTAATTTCTATCTACCTACATTCATTACACATAAAGGCTCCTATCTACTATGGACGAGAGCGGATCGCTCAAGGTCCGTTTACAATAATACAAGCATGCCTCCACTTAATGACTTCATTACTATTTCAAAACATTTTCAAAAAATGTGCTCGGTGCTTTTCCAGCTGTCTCTTATCTCCGCGTTGTCTCGCTGCTGGCTATGCTTGCATGCCTTGCGATGCTCCTGCATCATTTTGTCAAACATTTGTCATTTATTTTTCACTCTTACAATGGAATAGAGAGGAAAAAGTGACGAAGTTTTGAAAGAATGATGGGGCTCATTCGTCGATGATTTGTCTCTCTTACGATGGAGATATGTCAATCTTCCAACATTACACTAGCGATGACAATGTGATGGATTTGAGATGAACTGATGGGGCACGTTCGTCGTAGGTTAGGATCTCTTACAATAGATCAATGATGAGAAAAACATAGATTTGGGACCAACATCAGTCGATGGTACAATGAATGTGTTCGTATGTATTGCGATGAAAGTGTGATCATCGTAATTTCGATGGAGAGGACAGAACGAAAAATCAGTTATATCCTTTGTCATGCTTGAGACATTGTGGTGATGAAGATGCATCCATAAATTTTTGAAAAATTGGCCCAATGTACTAGTGTCTCTTTATTGCACTGACTTGATGCTCCTATCGGACCAAATCGTTTGACGAACGTTTTCTTCAAAATTTATGCCTTAAGACTTGGATCATCTAACCAACTTTCCCTGAAAATGTCTGTTATTGCTTGAAAATAGGAAGGATGATTTACTTAGTTCCACCCATCAAAGGAGATCAGGTTTATAAAACAAAAAATGATATCAAAGAGAAAACCAAAATCTACAAAACCAATAAACAAAATGGAATTTCAAACAAAAAAATTAAAAGTGGTACCCCAAAATTTGTATAAATTTCGAGGGTTTATTCAGTGCTCAACATGACGCTATTATTTCTCCCAAGGTTGATGGATGATGCAGGGATTACTCACCAACTTGTATATTTCTCATGGTTCCTCACTCAATAGGGTACAATGGTGGTTATGTTTTGTATATTTGATACATGGTTCTAGACGGGTTTGTAGAGTTCATTGAAGAGTGCATTTATGGAGACAGACAACCTCATGGGGGATTGTGATATATGTAGTATCTCAATTAGGAAGGAGGGAATAATATTTGCAATCATTTTCTTCTCTTCCACCATATCCATTTTGTTTTACCGTCAGTCTTGCTTCCATCTCTTCCACTTTATGTTTTCTTTTTGGTTCATATTCCTCGACAACATGCCATGTGAAAGAGGGAAAGTGTGCATAGTTGGTGGATTTTTTCTCGATATCATAGGTCGTAAATCCATTCCCCTATGGAAATAAATACTAATATAGAGCCCCAAAAATTGTAATCAAACACTGTGGAGCAGGGGTCACCAACCATTCAAAATGAAGTGGACTCATGGGGATGTATGGTAGAGTGGGAAGGCATGCCCCTAGAAATTGTTGAAGCTAACCCTACAAATCTGCTATAGGTTTCATCAGATGTAACAAAGGGTGCACAGGGTAAAATCCCACCTCTAGACATTGTTACTGTCTCCCTTCAATGAGAGGAAGGAGAAATCTCCCATCAACAGGATGACAAGAATACAAATGTTCGGTTCTCGGAAGAACACCTTAAGTTCATTTTTGAGCTACAAAGTGATATTGCACCTGACCAAAAGTTCTAGCAGGAGATGATGGAGAGGAATATTGATTGGCTTCTAGATATATTCTCAACTACCCCAAAACAACAGTGCAACCAGGAAAGTCTCCTTCAATCCATCATGATCCCCGAATAGTTGGATTCCTCTAGAAGCGTTCCTAGGAAATACTTCGGACAAATCAATATTTTGTCTAGTTTGGTTCTTATATTTTGTGTCCATACATTCTTATCTATATACAACTCTTTACTGGTCTTGATCATTTATGGTTTTAGTTTTGAAACTATTAGAACAAATTGTAATTTGCTTTTAATTTTTGGCCCTTTGGGAATGACTTTTCAGAAAATCAAGTCTTGGTGCATGGGATGGTTTTCTCTGTTGGTAGCCCATGTATCAGGGTCCCTTGAATGTATGATACACCCTTGTTTGTGTGTCCAGGGATGATTTTAAGGATGGAAATTTATTTTTAAATGTAGAAACCTTGGTGAATATTACTTATCCTTTATATGCCAACTATAAATGTTTGACGATATTTTTGAAAAAATATTCAAATTTATAAGGATTTTATATTGTTTGTATAAAATTTTGGCGATTTTTAAGGTAAGATAATTTTATCCTATAGAATTTGGGCAAATAATTTTTAGAATGGAGAATCCTTTTTTGTGAAAAAACATGGAAATTAGCCCATGAGCGAAATTTAGCCCATAAAATCATCCCTATGTGGGTCTAGGTACCAAGGAACTTCTTCTCTCATGGATTTGAGTGCTAAAAACTACAGAGGTGTACATACCCTACCCCCCTTTGAATTTGAACTTGCAACCTCCAAGGAGGAAACATATATTCTTAACCATTAATCCCACTTTATAGGTATTAAAAATATAAAATATTTATTTATTTATATTATTATATTGTAATAGTTTTTATAGGTATTAAAAATATCAAATATCAAATGGTAGTCTGGTGGGTTAGATCAAGTGATTATGTACAATGAATTACAAGCAGAAGGTGACAGGGTGAAGTCCATGAGTCTTCTTCCTTTATAGATATTACTCGATGTCCCCATTGGGTTAGGTTGCCAAAAAGAAAGTACCTAGAGGGTTTCTGAGGATGTCTATTCCATTGAAAAGAATTCAAATATCAAACATAATTTTTTTTTTTGTTATTTCATTACATGATTTTGAGATTTTGATGATAAATAAAGTATTTAATATCCTTAAGAAAGTTATTTTGTTTAAAGAAAAAAAACATTCACATATTTATATTATAATTTTTTTTTACAAATATTCATGGTGGAGGCCTGTTATAGGGGAAACTGTGACATCCACTAGTTGAAGAGAAACACACCATTCAATGACATTTTTGTTGATCAAATTATTGTCCCGAAAAAAAATAATATGTAGTTGTGTTTTCTAGCACCCTATAACATGACATAAAAGATAAATAAAGTAAAGACACTCCCATATTAAGGAGGATGAAAGAAACCTTCTCTAATTAGCTGGCCCATCTAGGTCATTAGTGTGCACCAATCCATCTTGAGTTGCAAAAACAACTATGGGGTATTCCTCTATGAATATAGGGGTGGAATCTGTGCGTATAGATCTAGGGGATTCATCCTTCATTTCCATTGTATCATTTTTTCCATTTTGGGACCGAGAAACCAAAATATCAACATCATACACAACTTTAAAACCTACTTCAAATTTTCCATCCAACAAGTCAATATTTTGGAGGATAACCTACTATTGCAGGCCTCTTTCCTCTAAAACCTAAGCAATAGTGACCTTGATCAACCAATATGTTTAAGTAATCCTAAAGATATTAATATCACTCATTCTTGAGAATATTATGTCTTGTACCCACCCTTCAAACTCTTGAATTTGTTCGTTCAACAGTTTTTTCCTTTTTCTCTCTGATTGTATCTTCCATCTCTTCTATTTATGCCTTAATTGATTCAAGGAACCTGCTATAGTATAAATTGGTCACTTCCTAGGCTTATTTTTCTACCTTGTTGATATAGCAGGGCTCTTCGTGGGTAGGGGCTTTCATAGAGCAGGTTCTATGCCTTCTTCTGGGCATTTGTTTCCCTTTCTTGTTGGCCAAGAACCTATTTCCTCTAGTCACCATTGCTATACAAAGACTATAACAAGAAAAAGGAAGGGTACATGGAAAGACATCGATGTGGTCTACAAGGATGTCTTCGGGGCATTAGGGTACAATATGAAAAGTGGTAAATTTCTTAAAAAAGGTTGAATCCTCCACCCATACACGAGGAGAGAACCAATATCCCCTATAATTTTGTAGTTCTACTTCCTAGTACACCCTCCTGCTAATTATTGAAAGGGGTGCCTAAAGACATGAAAAGAACAATAATTAGGCATAGGAAGATTGTACCTATGAGGTGAATCCTATGAAGGCCATGAGTACCATCCTCAACTCCTCCTAACGATCTAGAGTTCCAATCTCCCACGTCGAACATCCTATAATGGTTTTCCTCCTATTCTAATTGATAAACAACCTCCCTTGATTTTTCCATGGTGTGAATTATCATTCTTCTAATGGGTTTCCAGAGTCTCATACACCATCGAGACAATGAAATTCATCATCAAACAGTCTAAATTGTTCCTCCCCTTCCCTTACATCACTTTCCAGGTTACTAAAATTGCTTCAAAATCTAGCTGTAACCACCATTGACTCAAGCGAGGATGGCATAAAGATTCACAGTCTTGGATAAAATATTGGGGAATCATGGAAGACACCATCTTGCAGAATAAGGATACTGTTAAAAATATCATCAAATCAAAATTCAAGGAGAAAATGTGTAGTGATAAAGAGTTAGAGGAAAAAAGAAAATCAAGGTATTATAAGGATGTAATAAACCCTAATCTAGAAGTTCAAAATTTTCTCTTTGTTTTAACAAGTGTAAAGAAAAAAATAAGCATTGCTAAGATAAGAACAATTTCTCATGATCTTCATAGTGAAACTAGGAGTTGGCCAATTCCTAAAATGCCCTGGGATGAAAGAGTGTGTCA
>WSFP011520709.1:0-12535 GCA_009831015.1 Picea engelmannii | reverse complement strand
AGAATCAAGTCTACTAAAGAAGATAAAGCAACAAAGGAAAATGTAGAAGAAGTGGGATATTCTCATTCCCCACAAAGAGAGGTTTCACCTTTTCCAACTCCTGGTCCAGTAGAGACTCCTCCAACTAGAGCCATAGGTTTGAGAGGAAGAAAGTTCTTGTTCTCTTCACCAGTTGTTGCAAACAAGGTCAAGACTAGGAGACCTGTTACTAGAGAATCAACAAAACAAGAAAGCATTGTGGAGAAAGTTACAGTGAGATCCCCCATCCAAAGAAAGGGTAAAAGTGTACCTATCAAGGATCCCTTTGAAATTGTAGACATAACTACTCCTCCAGAAAATCCTACATTTAAGAGGATAAATAGACAACTCAAAGAGGCCAATACTGAAATTGCTAAACTAAAAAGAGAGGAGTTGGTTGAAAATAAGAATTTAAGTGAACTTATGTAAATGTATTGTGGAACTATTGAAAAGGCTAAGTTTATAGCTAAAAGGTTTCAACCTCTCCACAGACAACTTAGAAACTTGTATAGACATAAAATAGCCTACCAGAGTCAGATCAAAGGGCTTAATATGGAGTTGCAACCTTTCAGAGAGGAGTCAACCAAGAATAATTTGGATATATTAGATAAAGTTACCACCAGGAGGAGCTCCATTTTTTACAGTTTCCTGTTTTAGTATTTTGCAAATTTGAAGACAACCATGTTTGATAAGTCAGGATGTAGTTGAGGATGTGTCACCCTTCCTATGTTTTATATCACTACCATACATTATTATAGCAGTTGGTTACACTTAAGATAGTTTTGGGAGTGTTTCGATGCATTTTCAAACAAAAAGAGCAACTACAAGAGAGTTCGCAGTGCCTGGCGCTACGAACTGTGTTGTGAACTCTTGATATGGAGGTTTTGGAGGAATTATCGATTTCCAGATGGGTGGATGAGTATGTGAAAATTGTTGTAATATCATTTGAAGGCTGGAGGGACACCTAAAAAAGGGATATGTGCTCAAAAAACACATCATCAAGCACATTTAATGTGATTAAGGAGGTTGCCAACATTAGCCTAGTTTTTAGCAGTTTGTTACTTTTTTATAGTTACTCCACCTTTAGGTGTGGGAATCCTATGCAAGAAGGGGAATTCAAATTGTAAAGTTGTCATTGATAGCCTAGGATATAAGATATACATTGAAAATGATTGAAAGGTTCGAAGGATTGTAATGAGACTCATACTTTTAAAATTGTTATTCTGGATTTTGTGTATCACACCTCAGAATTTTTTATTAATAGAAATTAGTTCCTTTCCATTGTATTATTTATATCTTACTCTGATTCTGATTTCATTTGAATGATTCATTTGATTTATTGTATGTGTATTGCAATGGAGGTTTTTTTGTGATGCTGATATAATTTTATCAAAGTTTGTCTTTTGATTAAAGAAGTTCTTATGTCAAAAGGTTTTCCTCGTATGCCTGATAGTATTGTCTGATGTGAGTGGTAGAAATTTTCATTTTCTCACTAAATTCTTCCATCTATCCATTTTAATATTTAAAACCCTAATCTAAGTTATCCAAAACCTCATTTGTTGATACATCTTTTCTGGAACCTTCTATGATTTTCACTATTCTGACTGAGTTTTGATCCATTTGACATCATCATAAAAACTTGCCTTTAAACCTACTGATGGGTGTTAAGATTACACTTTAGCAGACAAAGTGTGACTTTTAGTGATAACATTCTTGGCTTCGCTGCTGGGGAACGGATTGAAAACATTTCCTTGGGATTGAACGACAAAGAAAATATTGATTCTGAGGGTGCACATTAATCAGTAAATTGAAGACTGCAGATTTCACCTGGCGACTCCATTGTTTAATTTGTGGCTCCTAAAGGTAGAAACACAAGGTCTACTCCACATTTCCCCTGGCTACACCTAAATATAACCCAGAGAAGACCATTAAGAAAAGAAAATATTCTCAAGAATGCTTTTCAACTATTGTTTTAGGTACTACTGGAAGCTTTCTTGATTCTACTTTAAAAACACCAATAGGTGTATCTGATGCTCCTCTTTTACCTTTTGTTGAAACTCCTGAAAAGTTAAATCTTGGAGATTTCCCTGTAGAGTATTCCTCTTTTTCCCCCCAATTGAAAGAATAAAGATTTGAAAATTTTGAAGTGTTTTCCTCACCTGATGTTGTAAACTAGTTTAGGATTGATATTCTAGAGTATTTTCCTACCCTAGGTTCTCCTTAACCTTGCTCTTTTAAATTTTTTGTGACCAAAGAAGAAGGAACCTCATTTCCCTTGGGATTTTAACCATCCACTTCCAAGACTCAGCCTCTAATTATTAAAACTAAAAATTATCCATCCTCTACTCTCCCTTCTCCTAAGCTACCCATGATACAGGTTGTAGTTGTATCAATCAAGTCTCTCGCTAGTTCTCCTAGACTTTATAATCCTTCTCTTCATAATCAAATGGTAGGTGAAAACCCTCCTATAAATATGATGGATACCATAGTAGCTGCTAGGTATTCTTCTATTGTGTTGAATCAACCTATGAATGCTCTCCCAGTAGGAGACTATCTTATGTATATGCCCAAGTTCACAGGAGAAGAGGACATAACTACAGAGAAGCATCTTGCAGCTTTTTATAGCTATGCTGATAATCTTAACATTGAAAATGAGGATGTATGGATGAGAGTTTTCGTACAAAGCCTTGATGGTGAAGCCAGGAAATGGTTTAGGTGTTTACCTCTTGGATCAATTGTTGTGATTGAAGCCCTTGATGATGCCTTTTTAAGGAATTAGGGTGATAAGAAATATTTTTTGTATTATATTACAAAGTTTGGGTCACTCAAGAGAAAATAAGGGTAATCAGTTTCAGATTTTTTGAAAATGTTTAATAAAATGTACAATAAAATCCCTACATAAATCAAACCTACTAAAACCTCTAAATAAATAACTTATGCTAGTGCCTTTTATCCTGAATTTTGCCTCCTATTGAGAGAGAGAAGATCTACCTCTTTAGCTCATATGTAAGATGCAACATTGGAGGTGGAATCAAATATATTGGCAGCTGATAAGATAAGAGGAAAATCTAATAGAGAGAGAAGAAAAAAAAAGTTGAGGTTTCAACTTCTTATTCTTCTGGTGTCAACCCTCAGGTGGATGAATTAACTAAATTGGTTAAATCACTTTCTACAGAGAGAAAAAATGAAACTTGAGGGAAGACAAACTAATAGAAACACACAAGATATTGGAAACAAGGGTAATTTCAGAAGACAAAATACCGATCCTCAAATCCTTCAAAGAGATCATAGGAATAGAGATGACCAAAAGAGTCAGACTCCTCTTAAAAATAACATGGTTGATGATGAAGAAGGAGAATATGGAGGGAAAGATCAAGAAATTCATTGTCTAGGTGACACCTCTACCTCCCCTAATTTAACTCAGTCTACCTATGAAGAGTATCGTATGAACAGTCAGCTAAATGAATGGAGTAAAGGAGAGAAAACAAAATCAAATCAAAACAAGTACAACTTGAGGTATAAACAGAAGGAAGGAAAGCCTAGTACTTCCAATCAGCCTAAGAAATCAGAAAATTTTGCTAAAACGGTGACTAGAACCCGTAAAGAAGATGAGGAACAAAATAATCCACCTGTGATTAAGGCCCTTGTTCCAGAAATTAAAGAGATATTGCAATCTCCTTCTTCTTTCAACTTTGAAAATGAAATACAGAAAATTAAAATTCCAGTCCTATTTTTAGAGTTGATCAAGATTGAAGAATTTAAGAGGTACCTTTCCAAAATGTTGCAGCTTGACCCTACTTCCCATTCAACAGACTCAATGAATTTACAAGATGAAAAACCAATAGTCATATTGGGGCCTTTGGTAGAAGATAGGGATGACTCCTCTCCTCCCTTTTACACCTCATTGAATATTCATGATAAAATTCTGCAAAATTGCTTGATGGACTCAGGTGCATCTCATAACTTAATGCCTAAAACTATCATGGATGAGCTGGGTATTGAAATTACCAAAAAATATCATGATCTATACTGTTTTGACTCCAGGAAGGTGAAATGCCTTGGAGTGATTAAAGACGTGGTTGTTACCCTGTTTCAACTGCCCATGAAGAGGGCGGTCATGGATATTGTAGTGGTCGATGCCCCCCCCCAAGTTTGGGATGCTATTGTCAAGGTATTGTATTAAACTATTGGGGAGAACATTGCATATGGATCTCTCATATGCCACTATTCATGTGTTTGGAGGTGAGCACAAAAGGTTGTACAAAGAAGCACAACTAGTTTACATTATTAGTGATGAAGCTAATCCCCTAAACCATCCTATTTATGAAGTTGACACTGATTTGGGATCAAGTATTTTGAAACTTAATGATGTTCCCTAGACACCCTTGGAAATAAAAAAACAACCTCTAACAATATGTGAGACACCTCCTCAAGTTACCCAAGTTTGGAATATGTATTTTGATGGGGCCTCTTCTAAAGAAAGTGTTGGTGTTGCAGTGGTTTTTATTTATCCTTCTCAAGAAGTCATATCCTTGTATTATAAGTTGGAGTTTGAAACTAAAAATAATGTTGCAGAGTATGAGGCTCTAGTTTTGGGGCTGAGGGCAGCTAAAGATATGAAAATTGAGGAGTTATCAGTTTTTGGGGATGCATAATTGATTGTGCATCAGGTAAGAAATATGTATCAAGAAAAACATCCAAGGTTGAGGAATTATATAAATGAGGTATGGGATATTATTGATAATTTTTTCCTATCTTTTAACATCTCATTTGTTCCTGGGGAAGAGAATTCTATGGTTGATTCTTTGGTTGTTTCTGCTAGCAATTTCAAAATCCCATTACCCCCAAAACTCAAGTATGATGTAGAAGTAAAGTATAGGCCCTTTATTCCTGACAATGTCAAACATTGGAATGTTTTTGAGGATGATATTGAGATTAAGAGATTTCTGGAAACTGTGGAAGAGTTTTTTTCTCGTTATATTGATCAAGATCAAGATATTGAGAAAAATCCTCATGCTGACATATTCCTGAACAAAATTGCAGACCACAAGATTGTCCAATTTCCTAGTAACCATATCCCCAAAGGATTAGTCCCTTTGGAGAGAATGTTGGATATAAATGATGTGCCTTTGAAGGTCAAGGGATCAAATGAAGAAGCTGATGTGACCAAATGCAATCTAGGTACTGAGAAAAACCCCAAGTATGTCAAGTTGTCTAGCAGTCTGTCATAGAAACAAAGATCTAAATATGTGAAATTATTAAAAGAGTTTGCTGATGTATTTGCTTGGAAATATGAGGACCTACAAAATTATGATACAAGCATAATTGAACACAAAATTCCTTTGAAACATGATACCAAAACATTCAGGAAGAAACTAACATAGATTAACCCCATGTTGTTGTCTATTATGGAAAAGGAATTCAAGAAGTTGCTTGATGCTAAGATCATTATACCTTTGAGGTACTCTAAGTGGGTCGCTAATCTATTCCATGTAAACAAAAAGAATGGTTAAATCAGACTTTAAGTCGATTTCGTAAATCTAAATGGGAGTTCCAAGAAAGATAATTTTCCCTTTCCTAAGATGGAACATATTTTGCAAAGGGTGACTGGTTCAACAAGGATGTCCATGATTGATGGTTTCTCAGGCTACAATCAGATCTTTGTTTTACCTGAAGACAGAGAGAAAACAACTTTCACTACTCCTTGGGGCACATTCATGTATGCCAAAATGCCTTTTGGTCTCATGAATGCAGGAGCAACCTTCCAGCATGCAATGGATATTGCCTTCATCAGAGAAAAGGATAAATTTTCGGTCATCTATCTGTATGGAATTACAATGTTCTCAAGATCTGATAAGGAGAATTATCATCATTTAAAGAAAGTTTTCTTGAAATGTAGAAATTTTGGGTGTTCACTCAATCCCAAGAAGTATTTTCTTTCTATGAAAGAAGGTAAGTTGTTTGGGCATATTTTCTTAGTAGAGGGGGTAAGGATCGATCCAAGTAGAGTAGATTCCATCAAGATTATGTCTCTCCCTAGGTCCACGAAGGAGATTCAGTATTTCCTAGGTAAAATAATTTTTTTGAGAAGATTCATCTCTAATTTTGTTGAATTGGTTAAGTTGATCACATCCATGCTAAGAAAAGGAAATGAGGTAAAGTGGACACTTGAAGCTCAGAATTCTTTTTATCAAATCAAACAAGAACTAATTGAGGCACTTGTTCTTATCATCCCTAATTATTCAAAAGAATTTATGATATTTTCTTTTGCCTCAAATGACACAGTGGATGTTGTTCTTCTTCAGAAAAGCATAGATGGGATGGAGTAGCCCATTTATTTCTTCAACACAGAACTAAGGGATACAAAGGTTAGGTATGATATTATGGAGAAGCATGCTTATACTTTGGTTAAATCCCTCAAAGCCTTCAGGGTATATATTTTTCATTCCATAATTACTACCTATGTCCCTTTAGCTTCTGTGAAAGAAATATTAATCCAGCCTGACATATGTGGAAAGAGGAGTAAGTGGATTGCCAAAATTCTAGAGTTTGACCTTGAAATGAATCCTACTAAGTTGGTGAAAGGGCAAGGTTTAGATAGGTTGTTAGCTGAATCAAACTGTAAAGCACTTGGGGTTAATTTCATGAATGCAGATTATGTATATCAGCAGACTGATATTGCTAGAAGTAGCTCACAAATCAGTCCCAAATTGACTGAGTGTAATTGGTACAAGGACCTTATACATTTATTGCAGACATTGTAGCCCCCAGCTAGAGTTGACAAGACTAAGGTGAGAGATTTAAAACTCAAAGAAAACAGATACTGCATTGTTGATCATGTTTTTTATTGGAAGGATCATGTTGGGATTCTTCTAAGATGTTTAGACCCAAATGAGGCAAAGAAAACCATGTCTGAATTTCATGATAGCATGTGTGGAGGCCATCATTTTTGGAGGACCACATCATATAAAATACTCAGAGCTGGGTAATTTTGGCCTAGTCTATTCATTGATGTATGTGCAAAGATCAGGGCCTGTGATAAATGCCATAAATTCTCAGACAAGCAACAACTAAAATCTCTGCCCCTGAAACCCATAATGGCATCTGGTCCTTTCTAGCAATGGGGATTAGTTTTCATTGGAGAAATCCATCCATCTTTAAGTGTCCAGCATCGTTGGATATTGAATGCCATTGATTATTTCACCAAGTGGATAGAAGACATTCCTACAAGAAATGCAAAACATAAAGTAGTTATTGAATTCCTGGAAGACCTTTTGTCAAGGTTTGGATGTCCTAACAAGATTATGATTGATAATGCTGCAACTTTTAAATATGAACCCCTGGTCAAGTTTTGTGAAAATTTAGGAATCCAACTTATTCATTCTACTTCTTATTATCCTCAAGGTAATTGCTTGGCAAAGTCCTCTAACAAAAGTCTAGTAAATATCATTAGAATTTGTTGGAGGATAATGAAAAATCTTGGGATTCAAAGATGAAATTTTCTCTTTGGGCAGATAGAGTAACCACCAAGATATCAATTGGTACTACCCTCTTTCAGTTGGTCTATGGAACTGAGGTTGTCTTTCCTTCTCAACTTGCATTACCTATGGTAATTTTTTTACAATATCAACAAGGAGAACCAGATGATATGGTCAGGTGAATGCATCAACTAGTGGAAGTACAACAGACCAAGGAGAAACTCCTCGATAAAGCACATAGTCATCAACAGAAGATCAAGCAATATTTTGACAAGAAAGTAAACAAAGAATATTTCCAGCTAGGAGACCTGGTGCTCAAATGAGATGCACAAAGCCAGTAGAGACTCCTCCAACTAGAGACACATGTTTGAGAGGAAGAAAGTTGTTGTTCTCTTCACCACTTGTTGTAGACAAGGTCAAGGATAGGAGACCTGTTACTAGAGAATCCACAAAACAAGAAAGCATTGTAGAGAAATTTACAGTGAGAGTCCCCATCCAAAGAAAGGGTAAAAGTGTATCTATCAAGGATCCCATTGAAATTGTAGACATAACTACTCCTCCATAAAATCCTACCTTTAAGAGGCTAAATAGACAGCTTAAAGAGGCCAGGACTGAAATTGCTAAACTAAAAAGAGAGGATTTGGTTGAAAAGAAGAAGTTAAATGAAATTATGGAAATGTATTGTGGAACTCTTGAAAATGATAAGTTTATAGTTAAAAGGTTTTGACTTATCCACGGGCAGCTTAGAAACTTGTACAGACAGAACATAGCCTACCAGAGTCAGATAAGAGGGATTAAGATGGAGTTGAAACCTTTCATAGAGGAGTTGGACAAGAATAATTTGGATGTATTAGCTAAAGCTACCACCGAGAGGAGCTCCAGAGTCAAAAAGTGAAGAAGATGAACACCTTGACTCATACCATTTTTTACAGTTTCTTGTTTTGGTATTTTGTAAATTTGAAGATGGTCATGTTTTATAAGTCATGATGCAATTGAGGATGGGTTAGCCTTCCTATGTTTTATATCACTATCACATGTTATTATAGAATTTGGTGACACTTAAGATAGTTTTGGGAGTATTTTGATGCATTTTCAAACAAAAAGAACAATTACAGGAGAGTTCACAGCGTCTGGTGCTACGAACTGGCTAATACAAGTTGGCGCTATGAATTGTGTTGTGAACTCTTGATCTGGAGGTTTTGGAGGAATTATCGGTTTCTAGATGGGTGGATGAGTATGTGATAGTTGTTGGAAGATCAGTTGAAGGCTGGAGGGATACCTAACAAAGGGATATGTGCTCATAGTACACATCATCAAGCACATTTAATGTGATTAAGGAGGTTACCAGCATTAACCTAGTTTTTAGCAGTTTGTTACTTTTTTGTTGAACAACTGTAGTTACTTCACCTTTAGGTGTGGGAATCCTATGAAAGAAGGGGAATTCGAATTGAAAATATGTCATTGGTAGCCTAGGCTATAAGATAGACATTTAAAATGATTGAAAGGTTTGAAGGATTGTAATGAGACTCATACTTTTAAAATTGTGAAGTTACAGAGCCATCTTTGGAATTTGTGTATGGGAAAGAGAATTTTTTATTAATAGAAATCACTTCCTTTCCATTTGATTAAATAATTTATTATGTCAAAGGTTTCCCTCATATGTCTGCTAGTATTGTCTGATGTGAGTGGTAGACATTTTCATTTTCTCGCTAAAGTCCTCCATCTATCCATTTTACTCTTTAAAACCATGATCTAAGTTATCCAAAACCTCATTTGTTGATACATCTATTCTGGAACCCTATGTGATTTTCATTATTTTGAATTAGTTTTGATCCATTTGACATCATCATAAAAACTTATCTTTAAACCTACCGATGGGTGTTGAGATTACACTTTAGTAGTCAAAGTGTGACTTTCAGTGCTAAAAAAATGTGACTCAATG
Organism: Picea engelmannii; assembly: GCA_009831015.1. NCBI lineage: Eukaryota > Viridiplantae > Streptophyta > Pinopsida > Pinales > Pinaceae > Picea > Picea engelmannii. The sequence continues at coordinate 3,097 of WSFP011520709.1, read as the reverse complement.
ACTCTTCAAACCAAAACGAAACTAACCATAATTTATTCATGCTAATAAAATGAAAAATGACTATTTGAAATGGACCTAGAACCTATAACCTAAGGTAAAACTATGACTCAAAATAAAACTAAAGATTTTATTGACTCTTGAAAATATATGTGATAGCATTGGCTGCACAGGGGATGGCATGCTCTCTGTGAGCTGCCAACAACAAGCTGTTTTAGTGTCTTATCCAAGGGCTATGGTGTCATTATTCAAAAGAAACAAAAATTGATATTTAAAATGGAAGGGAAATCCATTCATGGATTTAAGAAAAGTATTTCTTCAGAAAATGCCCATTAACTGGGCCACCAGAAAGTTCAGAGTCTTGCAAGTTCTACAATTTATAAGTGTTATTTTGAAAAACTTCAGAAATATTGAAAGGACCAATCAATAAGGCTTCAAATTTATCACATTAATTACATTAAATGTGCTTGATGATGTGTACTTTGAGCGCATATCCCTTTGTCAGGTATCCCTCTAGCCTTCAACTAATCTTCCAACAACTGTCACATAAATCCACCCATCTAGAAACTGATAATTCCTCCAAAACCTCCAGATCAAGAGTTCACAACACAATTCACAGCGCCAACCTGTATTAGCTAGTTCACAGCGCCAGGCGCTATGACTCTCCTGTAGTTGTTCTTTTTGTTTGAAAATGCATCAAAACACTCCCAAAACTATCTTAAGTGTCACCAACTTCTATAATAACATGTGATAGTGATATAAAACATAGGAAGGCTAACCCATCCTCAATTGCATCCTGACTTATAAAACATGACCATCTTCAAATTTACAAAATACCAAAACAAGAAACTGTCAAAAATGGTATGAGTCAAGGTGTTCATCTTCTTCACTTTTTGATTCTGGAGCTCCTCCTGGTGGTAGCTTTAGCTAATATATCCAAATTATTCTTGTCCAACTCCTCTCTGAAAGGTTGCAACTCCATCTTAATCCCTCTTATCTGACTCGGGTAGGCTATGTTCTATCTATACAAGTTTCTAAGTTGCTCATGGATAAGTCAAAACCTTTTAGCTATAAACTTATCATTTTCAAGAGTTCCACAATACATTTCCATAATTTCATTTAACTTATTCTTTTCAACCAACTCCTCTCTTTTTAGTTTAGCAATTTCAGTCCTGGCCTCTTTAAGCTGTCTATTTAGCCTCTTAAAGGTAGGATTTTATAGAGTAGTTATGTCTACAATTTCAATGGGATCCTTGATAGATACATTTTTACCCTTTCTTTGGATGGGGGCTCTCACTGTAAATTTCTCCACAATGCTTTCTTGTTTTGTGGATTCTCTAGTAACAGGTCTCCTATCCTTGACCTTGTCTACAACAAGTGGTTAAGAGAACAACAACTTTCTTCCTCTCAAACATGTGGCTCTAGTTGGAGGAGTCTCTACTAGACTCGGAGCTGGCAAAGGTGAAACCTCTCTTTCTAGGGAGTGAGAATATCCTCCTTCTTATGCATGTTCCTTTGTTTCTTTATCTTCTTTAGCAGACCTAATTCTCTTCCTTTTCTTGTTCATACCCAATTGTATAGTCTTTTCAACCTGAAGTGGGTTGTGTACCTTATATTGTGGGGTAGGAGCAATGTGAAGCTAAAATTTTGAAGAAGTAATGAATTCTTCCCATTCCATGTTTCTCTTTCTTAATTCATCCATCACCAACATCTTTATCAGTACTGAATGAAAAATACTTGTATCAACTTCCTTAGACTTATCCTGAACCCTACCAGACATTTTTCCAATACTTCTGAACAAGTAGAAAGGAAGATTCATAACATCTTTCCCTGTGAAGTGTAGCAGTAACCTTATGTGGTATTGATAGATCATGTTAAATCTCCCTTCATAGGTAAAGTATCTTTGAATTATCTTCAACATTTTATCAAAACCCTCCAACATATGGTTTATGGGAATACCCTTTAACAAATTGTCTTCTTGGTATTCCGGTTTGAGGAATTCCCTTGAAAAGGCAGCGTTCATGGTCATGGCCTTGATCCATATCTCCCTAGTACTAGGTATCTCAGTGGCTACTAATATGTTCCTATCAGATACCTCAAATTCTAGTATCCCAACCTTGGTATTGGTTCCATAAAAGTTCAATGCAAATTCTTTAGCGACCTTTGGGTGCCCCCTCTACATTTTCTGATAGAAATTAATACAACCCACTCTTTAGAAGACCTCCCTGATCAGGGGTTCCTCAAAAAATAGCTACATATAATAAGGCTTTGTCCTCACAATGTCCCCACCTTTGTGAACCTTATTTTTTTTATTATCCATTAGTTCTATCTAGGAAGGCTTTGTCACAGTATTGAATAATTACCCATAGTTGAAAACAGAGAAGCAAGGGAAATGACCACTGGAAAATGAGAAAAGACCAAATAGACTTCTCATAGTGACAATGCTTCTAAGTAAGACTGAAATTGTTTAACAATGAGGTTATCTTAATAATCAAATAAAAAAGGAATATGAATATTTGATGAATTGGTGAAAGGCTACTTTGCAAAGGGTGTTGGAACAGAGAGTTCACAGCACTGGCTGACTTCATAGAGTTTGCAGCGCCAAATAAAGGGTTTTGGAAAAATTGTATGAGATGAGCAATGTAGAGGCCAAGGATCAATAGATAAGGTAACCCAGGCCCATGGATGTTGATGGCTTCAAGATATAATATAAAGAGCATGAAGAGGGTTCTAGAGCTTATTTACAGGTCGGTGAGATAGTTTGCAATGCCATCCAGCGAGTTCGCAGCGCCACAAAAAGAAAAATCCGTTAACCCATTTCCAGACCTTAAAACAATGTGGAAAAGCTCCTAGAGTACCTGGTATCCTGGAGCTAGAGGTTGATATATTCATATTTTCATAGGAGCACCTGCAAGTGGTCTAACCACCAAATCATCCCCTGCATTCAGTTCGTAGCGAAGTGCGCAATGCCTGTCTGTAACACCAGTTTGAAGCGCCAAGCTAGAGGATGCTTTGCACACTTGGAGAAAATGGTTAAAACATTCATAACAATAATCCTTGACCATTGATTTAAAAATCAACTCTTAAATCAAGGAGATAT
>ML893217.1:0-11977 GCA_009831015.1 Picea engelmannii | reverse complement strand
CCAGAATCCACTGTCAGTCATTGATCTACGTGCCACTAGATCGAGCATCGATCTAAGCACGTTCTTTATTCTCCAGGCGTGTATGCAACAAAAACTTAGGCTTAGTGATTTTTGTGGGTTTTTTGCACTGCTTCCCTTGTTTTTGTCTCCATGGGGTTAGGAAACACCACTCAGCGTCAAAATCATGAATTTTCTTTTCTTTTCTTTTCCTTGAAAATAATTTGCAGAAATGAAATATTATTTGCAAGCCAAAATACATCCAAAGTGAAAATTTTCCAGTCAACAGATGATCCTATGAATTATAGGGTTATGACAGAGTCGTGGAAGCTTAAGATGGATGATCTATTGGTAGACAGAGATCAGTGCATAGTGATGGATCCAAGTACTGCACCTATAGGAACGTCAGCAGATGACTAGAGAAATTTGGATCGAAAGGTGAAGAGCACAATCTGATTGTGTCTCTCAGATTTAGTATTACTAAATGTGTCAAGGGAATATACAACCAAGGAGTTATGGAATAAGTTGGGGAACTTGTATTAGTATAAGTCCCTGGTAAATAAATATTTCTTGTGAAAGAAGCGGTATAACCTAAGGGTGAGAGACAGACACTATGTGATAGATCTTTTGAACGCCTTCAATACTGTGGTAAGTCAATTATTATCTGTTGAGATTAAAATTTCAGATGAAGAAAAGTGTATCAGTTTACTGTTCTCTTTACGAGACTCATGGGATAGTTTGGTTGTGGTCATAGGTAGTAATACAACTACCTTTAATTTCTATGATGTGGTCTCATCCTTGTTGTCGTAGGAGATGACATGGAAGAAAATGGAAGGACAAAGAAAAGATGAATTATTTGCAAGAGGATGCTCCTTGGAAAGAAATAGATCTAAGTCCTCAAGTGGGATATCTAAATATAAGGGTAGATATAAATCTCTCGAAAAGTTTTTAAAGGTATGTTGGAGATGTGGAAAATAAGGACACTTCAAGAAGCAATGTAGATCCAAGAATGTTGAGAGAGTGAAGGGATATGAAGGTGCTCCCTCTACATAAGAAAATACCTCCAAGTAAGAAGGAGGGGAAGTGTACTTGGCTTCTTAAATCACACATCCAGATCATGAGGCATGGTTGGTTGAATCATATGCATCCTTTGATATGAATCCCTACAGGGAGTGGTTCTATGAATATGAAAGGTATGATGGAGGTAATTTTTTCCTAGGTAGTGACTCGACATTCAAAATCATAGGATGAGGAAGATTCAAGTTTTGGCTCATATATGGAAGGATTATAAAACTTTTTGGTGTTCTTCACATCCCAGGATTGGCCATAAATTTTATTTTTGTAAGAAAAATGGACAATGCAGGGGTAAAAACAGTATTTGAAAAAGAAACCTGCAGGATGGTTCGAGGAGAAACGATGTTGTTGAAGGGATTTTAGATTAGAAATATGTATAAGATGCAAGGAAGAACTATTAGTGATGGGTGTAATAGTTCCATTTTTCTTGATATTGGAGTTGAAGAAGAAAAAATTCCTATAGTCTCCGGAGAAAAGGTTATGATGTGGCATCAAATACTGGGGCATATCGGAGAAAAGGGTCTTCGACTACTACACGGTAAAGGTATGGTTGAAGGTATGTTTAACTTCTCTCTAGATTTTTATTTATGTGAACATTGTGTATATGGAAAGAAAAATTAGGTAAGATTCCCCTCTGGTTCAACGAGGGAAGACAAAATTTTACAGCTAGTGCACATTGATGTGTTTGGACCTGTGTCGGTTCCACAATTGGGAAAATATGTGTTCTATGTCTCATTTATAGATGATTTCTCAAGGAATGCTTGGATATATTTCCTCAGGAAGAAATATTAATTATTTTCTAGGTTTAAATAGTTTATGGCTCTTGTTGAGAATCAAATAGAAAAAATAATTAAGGTGTTGAGAACGGATAATGGTGGAGAGTTCTGTGAGAATGAATTTGAAGAATTATGTAAGAAATGTGATATATCAAGGAAGAATACTACTTCTTATACACCTCATCAGAATGGAGTTGTAGAAAGGATGAATAGGACGTTGATGGAAAAAACAAGGTGCATGCTCAGTGGTGTTAGGTTAGGGAAAAAATTATGGGCAGAGGTAGTGGGTACTACATGTTACCTGGTCAATCAATCACCTGCATCAACACTGGATGAAAAGACTCCACACAAAGTATGGACTGGTAAGAAACCCTCCCTCACACATCTTAAGGTATTTGGCTGTGAGGCCTATGTTCATGTTCCAAAGGAAAACACAATTAATCTAGATAAGAAGGATAAAAAGTGTATCTTTATTGGGTATAAAGATGGTCTCAAAGGTTATAAGCTTGGAACCAAAAAACTAATAATTTTTTGTATAGCCAAGATGTGGTATTTAGAAAAATGAAAGATGTTTTCAAACAGGAAGTCCTACCAAGTAAGGAAGAACCAGAGAAGAAAGAGCTTGAGTTAACAGATGATGAATCAGACTCTACAGAAGAACAACAAGAAGAAGAAGAATATCCTCATACTCCAATATTTAGGAGATCGGTGCAGAAAAAAATACTATTGGAAATGTATACTCCACCCGATTTCCATTCAAAATTTTCTTTTTCTATTACTGATGATGATCCTAGAACTGTTAGGGAGGCAGTGGATTCAGAGGATGGAAAACTCTAGAAAAAGGCCATGGTTGAAGAAATGGAAACCTTGGATAAGAATGAGGCTTGAGATCTAGTGGAGTTGTCAACTGGAAGAAATCCCATTCACATAAAATGGGCATTTTAAAGGAAGTTGAATGCAGAAGGAAAAGTGGAGAAATACAAAGCTGAGTTAGTAGCAAAGAGTTATTCCCAAGTTGAGGGAATTGATTTTGGTGAGAGTTTTTCTCTCATTTCCAAGTTAACTTCTATTAGATTTATGTTATATGTTGTTGTTGAGTTTGATTTTGTAGTAGAACATATGGATGTGAAGACAACATTCCTACATAAGGATCTGGAAGAAGAAATCTATATGAAGCATCCATAAGGATTTGTTATAAAGGGAAAGAAGGAGCTAGTATGCAAGATGAAAAAGTACATGTATGGTTTAAAACAATCACCAAGGATGTGGTATAAAAAATTTGATACTTGTATGATAGGACTTGGCTTCACAAGAAGTAAAGAGGATCATTGTGTGTAATTTAAATTAATTAGTGATCATTTGATTTATTTGGTCTTGTATGTGGATGACATGTTGTTGATAGGAAACAACAAGGAGATTATCCAGGATGTGAAAACTCAATTGTCCTTTAAATTTGACATGAAGGATATTGGTGCTACAAATTTCATTTTGGGCATGGAAATTAAAAGATATCGAAAAAACAAGAAACTCTATCTAAATCAGAGAAAACATGTCGAGACAATATTGCAGAGGTTTAATATGCAAGAATGTAAACTAGCCAGGGTCCCTATTCCTGCAGGTGTAAATTTTCTGTGGATTAGTGTCCCAAGACACAATAAGAGGAGGACATGTCTAATGTTCCATATGCAAGTGCGGTTAGCAGTTTGATGTATAAAATGGTATGTACTAAACCAGACATTGCACATGCAATATGAGTTTTGAGCAGGTATATGTCAAAACCAAGGAAATAACATTGGACAACAGTAAATATGGTTTCCAGGTATTTGCGTGGCACTGCTAGCTATGGATTTTTCTACCAAGGAAGACTAGGACTGGAAAGGGTGTTGGACATACATGGATTTGTGGATGTAGACTGGGATGGAGATATAGATTGTAGGATATCTACAAGACAGTATGTGTTTAACCTGTTTGGAGGAGAAATCAATTGGATGAGAAAAAAGCAGTCTCTAGTGGCACTTTCAAGTACAAAAGATTATACATGGCAGCCACTCATGCAAGCAAGGAAGCAGTCTGGTTACAAATAAAATTTTTAGGTATTGGGATGGTAAAAAAATTTGTAAGGATAGATTGTGATAGTTAGAGTGCAATTTTTCTGGAGAAGAACCCGACTTATCACTCAAAGACAAAGCATATTGATGTTTAATATAAATTTGTGAGAGACATGGTTGAAGAAAATAAGGTGTTGCTAATGAAGGTGGAAACTTTGAAGAATGTTGCAGATTCATTAGAACAATCTATGAGCATTGAGAAGTTCTATTGGTGTATAGGATCTGTGGGCATTGTTGCCCTGGATTGTTGACTATGTAACCTTGTAACCCCCTATATGCAAAGAAAACAACAAGTGGGAGAATGTTGGGTTTGTGTTATATTATTTGCATGGAGAGAATTAGTGTCTATTTTGCATCGAGCATGCAAGGAGGTAAGAGGGGGGCGGGATCCCCCTTGTGTGAGGGTTGTGGGCAATGCCCCCAATTTTTTTCCTCGGTTTTCATGTTCATTTTTGTGCAGTTTTTCGTCACATGGTTTTTCGTCGATGGTTTTATATTTTCGATTAAGGAATTAGGGTTGTTGATTAATCTGGTTCATTGGATTAGGGTTTTGGATTCTATGGGATCCTATACATGTATATTGTATTGTAAACAATGTATGATGTGAATGAATATAGAATATGTTGGTTTTCCCAGTTTGGGTTTCCAGGGGAAAAATCTTTGTGTAATGTGTGTATTTTCCATTGTATCTTTTATTCTCTTTTATGAAAATTTTTTTGCAGTAAAATATTGTACAAGGTTAAAATATACACCCAGCTCATTGTAGTGCCTTCTACACATTTCTCTGTGGCAGCTATTACCAATGTTGGGACTTGATCCTTCCTGCACTTCCATAGAAGTTTGCATGCTAACATTTGTTTTTCTATTCAAATTGTGGGGTCACATATAGTTGGCACATCTAGGCTGCACACCCCTCTAACCATGTGAAACTTCACTCATATAGCCTGTCACTATGCTCTCTCTATCTTTTTATCTACAAATAATGTGGTAGGGTCTTTCCCCTGGGTGGCCAGTCCATTGATTTGTGTTATCAAGTCTATATCAATTAAAATTGGCATATCCAACAACATGTACCCCCCAGGTATGAAATATTATAGGATTTCAACATAAGCATTGACTTCGTTGATGTGATGAAAGTGTGGTATGTTGAACAAGTTAAGGAGGCATGCTCACTCTAATCCCCTGGCCTAGACCTTGGCCACTAGTATCCTTTGTGATGTAACTGGATCTATTTTGAGTTCCACGTATTCATGGGGTGCAAGTTTAGGGAACTTCACCACGTCGGTAATGTCGTGTTCAACATATTTCAATTGAGCTACCCTCCCCAGCATGTCTTCATTGATGATGACTACCTCTGGAATGTTTGGGGTCACCATCGTATAATATGAAGTCTTTTGCAGTGTGATTGGTGGGGCGTCGTCCTTCCTCGGCGGTATGTACTCATGAGGAAACATTGGCTCCAATGAGGATGCACTTGGGGCTTCCTAAATCTTTGGTTCAACTACTACTGCTCTAGTGCAACTTTTTCTTGGTATCGTTGTTGTTGCTTTAATTCCTGCGACTTTGGGTGGAAAAATTTCTGTAGTTAACTTGGCTCTAGAAGTTGTTATAAGTTTGTATTTCACTCTAGATATGTGCTCTTTATTCTTCTTGTAATTTCTAAGTAACAATATCCCATGTGTCGCAACCATGACTAATTTTATTCCCTTTTTCCAGTTGTGCAGTAATATCAGTGCCTTCCCTCCTGTCTCCTCTGTCTGTAGTGTGACAGGTGCTTGCGTTAATGGTGTTTTATTTCCAAATCCATTAGTATATTTCTTCCATTTACTTCCACTCAGTCATGCGTATCGGTGACATTTTTATTTTACACCCTGTCTTTATGATGTATTTATGACTGGTCCTTATGGCGGATTTATGCATTGTTATAACTATTTTTTTATGATTTTTCCTCATCCACCCATAACTATCGTTTCCTTCTTTTTCGTACTTGACAACTATATTTCCATGTAGGATGGTGTAAATACTATTACATACTTTACCATTTTTACGTCGGGTTTCCTTGGTTGGCACAGTTTCCCCTACCTACGCAGTTTCCATTGTCATTCTGTATGTGCATATTCATTTTTTTTTTGTGTGTGGTTTTTCCTATTATGCAGCTTTTCAACCCTCTTGATAGACTTTTAGTCGACTGTCGTTCACCCTTCCTTTCAGTGCTACTCCATTAAGTGTTTAAAACTACGCAATGTCTGCCTCTGTCACCTCTTGGATCACATATGGTCCTAACCAGTGCATGCAGGACTTCGTTGGGTGTTGCATAAAATTTCTATCGTATAGTAGTACCAAGTCACCTACTTGGAATTTTTTCAACTTAATGTGTATGCCATGCCATGATTTTCCCTTTCCTTTTGCACCTGTTGATGAAACCCTATGGAAAATCTATTCTCGTCCAGTTTTACCATTTGTGATATTCGTTCTTGTATTTCACCTAAATCCGAAAGATTTGTGATAGGTGCGACGTGCAAGCTTGGTACAATAATGTTAAGAACCTGAATAGATCTACAAATATAACCACCACAAATACTGAATACACAATAGATCCATAGAGAAATATAGAAGAAACCACACTTTATTATTACCAAACCCTTGAGGTAGGGAAACAACATACAATGGATCCTATTATGGAAGGGATCCTCTCATGTTCACTTGCCTCTTCGAGGGGGCATCCTCCTATTGAGATACCACTCCACAATACAATACTTCTCTTTATATCTCATTACATTGCTTGAAGCCCTTTATATAGTGCTACCATCACCTAAGAACATTCTAGAAGAGGAATCTTCTAGAAGTAGAACCTTCTAAGAAGTCTTCTTACATTTATTATATCTAACTACCCATTTATTATATTTAACTACCATAGTGGGCCTTATTTAATAATATAGTGGACCTAGTACACCTTACATTGAATGGCCTCCACTATTATCACTATGGGCCCTCTGCCCCCCCCCCCATTACCTCTCTAGCTACCTTACAAATAACTTCCATCGACATTACTGCCTCCTGTCCATATACCAACCTAAAAGTTGTTTTCCCTGTCAAATTCTTGTTGGTTTTCCTATATGCCCATAGTACCACTGGGATTCTTAGGTCCCATTTATCTCTTCCCACATTGCATATTTTTGTTATTGCATTCTTTAGGACTTTGTTGAATGCTTCCACTATGCCATTAGCCTGTGGGTGGTACAACATACTCTTTTGGTTGTGGATTTGGAATTCTTCAGTCAGAGATGATATGGTTTTATTGATGAAGTGTGTCCCTTGATCACTCATCAATGTTCTTGGACATCCAAATCAAGCTACTATGTTTTCAAACAAAAAGTGTGGAACAGTTTATGCGTTGCAATCTGTAACGAGCACAATCGAGTTAGATATTTTGTTGTTGTAATGACGTACCTAGCCCCTGATCTTCTTGTTGGTGGGTTGATTGGTCCAATGAAGTCAATATCCCACTTATCAAATTCATGTAACATAACTTGTGGGTTCAATGGAATCTCGTCCCTTCTAGAGGGTTTTCTGACCCTTTGACAAACATTGCATTTCTTCTGCGCAATGTATTTTCCTACATAATGTCTTCCTGCTATCCCATCATGTGGTTTTGCCAATATAGTTGGTATTTCATGTTAGAATACACAACATCGTAGTATTCCATCTGCACCCAGTTTATATAAGATTCCTACAAATAATTGGTAGTTCGCAACCTTTACTACCAACTACTTTTTTTGCACAAACATCATGTCTAAGGGGGTCATTCTTGTACTAAAGAAATTTACAATGTATGTAAAATAATCATCTACCATCTTAACAAAAAGTATTTTTGTGCATGGAAAGCTATCATCCACGTTACCTACCTCTTCCCACGAGAGTATGTGCAACAAGTGATCTAGTCCTGCATTGAGTTTACCTAGTTTTACCACTACTTCAAAGTCATATTCCTGGAATAATAGAAGCCATCTGTAAATCCTTCCCCCAACATTGGCTTGTTGACTAGATATCTAAGCAAAGAATTATTTGTGTACATCTTAAAGTGTGGGCCTAGTAAGTGGTGTATGAACTTCTGTAGTGCGTAGACCATAGCCAATCCATCATGTTCTATTGTGGTATAGTTTTTCTCCGCTACTGATAATTTCCTACTTGAAAAAGCGATTGGGATCTGTCTCTCCATGTGACAAGATCGTGCCCAATGCTATTGATGATTCATCCACGTGCACATGAAATTCCTTGTTCTAGTATGGGAAAATAAATATCGGCACAGTAACTAACTTATGTTTCAGTGTGTCGAGTCATTTCTGACAATCATCATTCCACTAGAACTTTACATCTTTTTTCAATCATTTTTCCATTGCGGTTGTATTCTGCGTGTATCCTTTGATAAATTTAATGTAGTACCATGTATGAACCAATGTCGCACACAACTATTTGACTGATGTGGGTGGTTGAGTCGAGAATAACTACAATCTTTGCAGGATCAACTATCAAGCCTTGTTTGCATACTAAGTGTCCCAATAATATTCCAAACGGTGCACAAAAAATACACTTCTTTAGGTTTAATGATATTTTATTTTGTCTACACTTATCCAACATCAATCTTAGCAATTCGACATGATATCATAATAGGATAAATACAGTCCAATCATCCAATTAGACTTTGAGAAACTTGTGAATAAACTCTTTAAACACTGCAACAACTACTCTTGAAAATACCATAGGTGCATTCCTTAACCCAAATGACATTACTCTGTATTAAAAAATTCCCCATTCTGTCGCAAATGTAGTTTTGTATCTATCCTCCTCTGCAATTCCTATATGATGGTAGCTTGAGAAACCATCTGTGAACGAATATGATTATTTTCCTCCTACATTTTGAAGTACTTCATCTGTAAATGGCATTGGGAATGGATTGTGTAGGCACACATCATTCAATTTTATTAGGTTGAAAAAGATTCTTATACCCCCTGTTTTCTTGTCTTGTACTACCATGAGACTTATCCATTTTGACTCCTCAACTGGTTTGATGACTCATGCCTTTAGCATGCGGTCTATTTACTCCTTTACTTTTTCTTTATATCTTGGATTCAACCTGTAGGGTCTCTGTTTCACTATTTTAGCGCCTGGCTTCAGTGGATTTCTGGTACTTGGATGTTGTGGGGATTTTCATCATCCTGATCCTCTTGTGTCACATTGTAACATTCCAATAGATCATGAATTTTCATAGTGGCGTTATGTGTGCCGCATATAGGTATTACTTCCATTGATTTTGCTTCGGTGAAGATTTTTTGTTTAATCTCTTGTAGTGTTGTACTTATGAGAGGCAACTTGTTCTGAAAGATAAATTATTTCTGGATCCTTTGAGTTATGTAATCCCATTCTATTGTATCTTTGTGCATCTCCAATTCGAGGTACTATTCCTTTGGGATGGTATCCATGGTATGTATGAACCTATGTGTCCACTCTTTCCTTGGGACTGATTTCCATGATTTTTCACATTGCGCAACATGATCTGTTGGTTTCCATTTTATACTTATGTGTCATGTATTCCTCATCATTATTGAATCTCACTTGGAATAGTCTCCTACAATGTTGCTAATATTATATGTTTTTTTTGTGTGTCACCCACCATCTTGCTAGGGTGGATTTTAATACAATGTCGAGTTCTAGTAGCCTCTACTGCTCCGGTACCTATGGTTCAAATATATATACAAATGTGATTGTATCTATTAACCCATCATACTTAGGTGGGTTGCATAATTCTGTTCCAATCCATCGTAGTGATTTGGTCATGCTAGTGCATTGTCGTGTGGAGACTTCATGCATCCTCTGCTGCTAGTTTTCCATGCCTGCTTCTAAGTCTGATGTACATGAACTTATGCTTCTCCAACTTAGTTCACTGTCTATGGTGGGGTTAACATAGTCATCCATCCTCATAGTCATGTTGTACAAGTTATCAATTTCATCTCCCTTTGTTGGTTCTATGTACCTCCTTCCTTCTTTTGGGTCTAATGGTGCAGTGAATTTCAGTTCTCCTACTTCAAATGTCATCTCTCACCTTTTCAAATTGATAATGGATTGGTTATGAAAGGCCCATTCTAGTCCCATTAACGTTGGATATGGTTGGTTGTCGTCCACGATATCGATGACTTCAAAGTCTTTGAAGTTGCGCACTCCATATATATTCAGAATTATTCATGTTAATATTCTAATAGGTACTATTTTATATCATTTCGATAATATAAATTGAATGGGTGACCAAACTAACTTGGATTTACCTATCAATTCCCACGTCTCTTTCAGTAAAACGTTCACATCGAAGCTCAAGTCTAAGATCACGTTGGCTATGTCATATTCTCCAATTTGCACACTAAATCTTAACTATCCATTGGTTCTTTTCTTGTGCAGTAGCTGGTTCACTACTTTCCTTTCAGTAGGGACTTCCTTCCCTTGAGCACAATGATCGATCATAGTGCATAATGTATGCAATAAATTTTCATCCTCGACTAGCTCTAGGCAACTCTTCAAAAAATTTCCTAAGGTACTTATCTTCGCCATCAACCCTTTGGTCATGATCTGGTCATCGATGGGATGTGTATCCCACATAGGTGGCATAGATGATGTGGATGCTTCCCATTCCTATCGCAAGATTTCTTTCCTTTCCTTTTTATAGGTCTCCTTCTCTTCCTATGGGTCAAATTCCCATATAGGTGCTTCTGACTTCTTTACCCACTGCTCATCCAATTTCCTTACATTGGTTGCATCCATGCCCATTTTGGTTTCATCCATTCCTATTATGGATCCTCCATTCTGTATCTCAACGAATATCTTTTGAATGTTTTGATTTTTGTTTTGATTCCCTTTGGCCTGCCATTTTTCCAGGAGTTGTGGACAGTCCTTTGTCTCATGTTCTAACACCCGAAAGTAAGTGCATGTTGTGCAGGGATTTTGGAAATCCCACACTAGGTGTCCTAGATGGTTACAGTTATAGCATACTATGGGGCCTCGACTTCCTCTCCCCAAGTTTGTTCTACCTCGACCCCTACCAAATCCTCCTCGATTTCCTTTATTAAATCCTCTTGGATTATTATACTTCCCTCCCCCTTCTATCACAACATTCTCTTCCATAATTATGTACATGTTTGATGTGCACTCCCTCATTAGATCAAATCCTTGATAATCCTTGTCTTCATGTCCCACTAAATTGAAAAAACTATAGAATAAGATTCTTGGGGTACTTTGATATTTCTATAATAGTTGGAAATCATGGGGGTTATGTACCAATTTCTTGCATATATCACAGTATCCTCATCTTGGTAGTGGGTTTGGTGCTCCAACTACTAAGTATAGTGCAAAGGCTGGAAATTCATCTTTGTGGTGACCTTCATTCCTACACTTGGTGCACCAGACTTGTTCCTCCTTCTATGTCCCCTTCGTAATTTCCACCAATTGAATTGTTTTTTTTTGTTAGATAAATATCCCTAACTTGTGAGATTGTCCTATGGATGAGATGCCATTACCCAGGGGAATCTAATCCGTCAAAATCACTAGGGGATCACACTCGGCCTTGATCGCACCAACCCTTAACATGGATAGATTTTAGGTGTCCCCAGAGGTTTCAAACTAGTGACTTCACTTACGGAGTTCCTTAACAATGCACTCCCTCACCAACTGCTCTACACCATGGGGACTAACTGCTAATTGAATTGTTAATCTAGCTAGTTGGTTTTGAATCTGTGTCATTTAGTTGTTGTCTATGACTAGAGAGGATTCCAATTTCATAGCAATTTCCAACGCCTCATATTGCGATGTAACCTTTTTCTGCATCAAGGGACTGTAGATGCGAGGTAACAATCCTACAATGAACCGATTTGTATGTTGTTGATCGGGTATTTTAAAAATTTTACTTCCCCATCACATCTTTGAACCTCTAATCAAACTCCCATACAAATTCAGTCTGTACTTGTTTTATGTCCTTGA
>WSFP011520699.1:0-12535 GCA_009831015.1 Picea engelmannii | reverse complement strand
GGAACGGTGGCCAGTCTCAGAACTCATTGTAAGTGATTCATTTTGAGATTAATGAAAAAGATACTTTTCCCGTCCCAAAATTCATAAATCTCATCTATGTCATTTGATTTGTGTTTTATTTCTAACCCCCTATTAGATCAGTATCATGCATGTGTAGTCTTATCTTGATTGCAGGAGGCTTTGTAGAAGGGGCAGCAGCAGCAAGGAAATAGAAGGCTCAACGGAGGATCTACTTCAAGCATCGTTAAAAAGGTGAGTTGATTCTTCCATTGTTTGCTCGAAAAGGGGTTGAGATTTTGGGTAGAAGGTTAAAATTTCAATCTTAAGGGTCATTTTCTGCGTATAAGTTTAGAGCCCTAGATTATTAGTCCGTAGGGTAGAATACCCAACAACAGTGGCAGGATCTCTCGCCATTAACATATGGGAATACATCAATGTCTCTTGATCAATAAATCTCTCAAATGTTCGACACCAGCTCCTTTATTCACATTTGTAGAGATGTACTCAGTGCCTTGATACCTACTTTAATCATTGGTAGGTTGTATCGTGTTTTTTAATGGTATACCTCAATGACTGGTAATCAAATGATGTCTCATCGTGTTCGAACTCAACTCATTTATTCACATGATGTAGACTTACACCATTGGTGGATTGTATTGAAGACTTGAAGACATCACTTTGTAGACACAACTTTCCTGAGTTGTTGCTTCCATTTCCTTGGACCAATACCTATTTGACTTCAGCAATCATGGGATATTAGATTTTACTCCATGGTATATAGATATATTCAGATTGATTTTGAGACTGGTTTCACTGGGCCTTGTTCATGACTATGACAACTATTGGCTTGTAACCGTATTTATATTTTCCTACTCATGACCATGAACACTTGTTGGTATATTTTCCACATGGATCTACATTGTATTTTTGGTAGTCATGTATGCAAAGTCAGTACATAATGTAATGATCAATTAATTTCATCCAGTTGGTTCTCTACCACTCCACTTATGGGTTATTTATAATGTATTTCGGCCATTGCAGATACTCCTCTGATATCACACATTAGGGGGCATCTTTTATAGCAAGATTTTCCTCACCATTTCTATCTTGCATAGAGGGAATTTTTCCATTTCCCTATGCAAACTTATCAACCCCATTTTTGATAAATCCAGAGCCAAAATTATATATATTTCCCACATATATGCTTCCTAACTACTTTGCAAGATGCAAATATGCTTGATGCTCCACTACAACTCGTGTATATCGGGATTTGTGCCAAAAAATACAAAATGAGGTTGGGTTTCCATGTCATGACAAATGATCTCTAATATTTGGCCTTCCATAAACTAGAAATGTTCTAACTCGGCCCTTCAGTTGCATTCTGGAGGCTATAAGAGCACAATTTCGAGCTATGGAAAAAGAGAGAGAAAGCATTCAAATTTGAGAGCAAAGTTACTCTAGAGAAATTACTTCATATTGAGTCTGCATCCCTTTGTCCCTCAAGTATGAACATAATGTTCAACCCCCAAGCTCTTCCCTTATTGTCAAGAGGATCTCATTATCTCTTTGTTATGAGCTTGCCTTTGGTGGAGGATTGAAGTGGTGGAGACCCAGTTGGAAGGAACTTGGCTTCTTGGTTTTGAATCGTGCTGACACAGAAGTCTGTAATGTTGATACTTTTGTTGATCAATTATTAATAGAAATAATGCTTTCTTGTCCTATTGATATCTTGCAAATATATGATTTTTATCCATGGGCATGTTTGTAATGTTTATTAATGGATTGTGTTATCTGATGCGCTGACTCATTTTATATACTATCACTATATACTTGCATCGCTTGTTTGTTGAGAACTTATTGTAGGTGTAAAGCTTTGGGTCAAAGTGATCAATGGTGGAACAACATCAAATGATCAGATCGAGGTAGGTTTCTTCCTCATATTGCACAATAGTTTATATAGAACATGTTGGAATTGAATTGATTTCTGCAGTCATACATGTCTGTTGTTGTTTACCCTTGGCCATAGAGAGTTTTTCCCTTGTAACATGGATTGTTGACTATGTAACCCTATAACCCCATGTATGCAAATAAAAAAACAAGTGGGATATTGTTGGTTATATGTCATATTATTTGCACGAATATACCTATTGTTTGTTGTGCATTGAGCACATGGGAGGGGGGGTTAAAGGGGGGAAATCCTATTGGTTGTGGACCTTGATTATCTTCCTAATTCATATGAAGATATTCCTAAGCACATTTTTCCATGGGTTTGGAGGCTGGCCCCTGAATGAAGGGTGTTCAAGGGGGACCTACCCCCCGGATGGGGGGCATGTGGGCCACTAGGCCCCCAAGGAAAATTTTCATAAAATTTCCTTGTAAAATATTGTAATTTTATAGTCAATCTGGACCATTCATTATAAGGTCGTAGATATGACGGTAGAAGTTATGTTATGGTTTTCTCCCAAGAAGGAAAATGTATTTTTGTACAAGGTAATTGTATTGCAGTTGTGAATGATGAATAGAATATTAGAGTTGCGTCTATAAAAAGGTTATTGGTTTTACCAGTTTAGGTTTCCAAGGTAAAATATTTGTGCAATGTGTGTGTGTGCCATTCTATATTTTTTGTTTTAATTAAGAATCTATTTGTAGCAATTTATTGTAGAAGGTTAAATATACACCAATCCTTCATGTAGTTTCTACCTGCATGAAGTCCATGTAGCATATTTAGAATTTTGGTGGTCTTAACTACCTTTCCATCTCATCCCTTAAATACTCATGATCTCTTGTGTTGCATGAAGTAATCATTCAGGAATATTTCCAAAATATTATTTTCTTGATTCCCACATGCATGTAGTATCTTCTTGACTTATGGAGTGGGAAAAAAATTGTAGGGTTTTCATAACTATGTTTTTTCACATGTGTGTTGGGATCTAAATATGTCCCAAAACAACCTTATTTTTAACATTAATTTATCAACCTGAGGATTCATATTTTATCTCAAGAACATCAGCAAAGTCTATGCAGATAGATTACAGAGGTTAAAATCGTGTAGCTAAAGAAAACCTGAGTTTATCCAAAATCAAGTTCCTCAAATGTTCATTTAAAGATTCTAAGATTAAGATCTTACTTAGCATAATTGAAATCTAATTGCTAACATGTTGTGAATGAAAAGGAACTAGCTAACCTGCTAAATTCATTTAACTAAAAAACAATGATTGAATTTGAATAAAGACTTACAGAATTGACTATTAACTAGGAATTGAATTGTTGGAAAGGAAATAGCGAACTATTCTAATATAAAGAAACTGCAATTGTAATCTAATCGTAAGGAACAACAATCATAACTAAATGGAAAGGAACAACAAATGTATCTTTAACTGAAAGGAATGACAATTGTAACCTTTTCGAAAGGAACAACTAATGTGAATCTTATGTAAAAGGAACAACGCGTATGAAAAAGTGAGGAACTGTCAAGCATAAAACTACAGTAATGGAAATTGGAATCAACAATCATTGACAGTCAAGAGAGATATCTATCTTCTGTATGAAAATTGTATGAAATCATTATCATGCTTATGCATTCATCTTAACTATTGTGAAAGGGAATTGAATCGTAAAACAAAAATCAAACCGATATAATTACAGCTAAAACAATAGCTCCTTTAGACTGGGCCCTTGGTCCTTAGAAGCACTGCTACGAGAAACTTAGTATATAGAAATGGTGAAAACGATCAAATCTTTTATTAACTTCATAGCTGGTACATCATTCACAAAAACAGATTGTGCAGAGTAACTCTGAGTCTGGATACTTGAATGTAATTCTTAGCTTGTCCTTTAGGATCTATTATCCTCTATTTATACAATAATTTGAGTAAATCAATCCATCATGATTTACAAGTAAGGTGTGGAAGGTCACCAAAGGATCACAAGTGATACCAAAAGGAGAGAAGGTAGGTACATTGTATTTATGTACTAGTAATATTGACTCTTCTATCTCTTTAGCTTCTACAGGAGTGGATACAACACTCTGGAGTCATAGGCTTGGACACATGAGTGAGAAGGGGATGCAAATACTACATAAAATGAATTTGTCTCCAAATCTTAAAGAAGCTTACTTGGATTTTTGTGAACATTATGTTTATGGAAAACAAAAGAGAATCAAGTTTCTCAGAGTCGGGAAGGAAAAGAAGAGTTTAATGTTATATATTGTGCACACATATGTATGGGGAACAACTCAAGTACCATATCTTGGTGACTCTCGTTATTACGTTACTTTTATTGATGATGAAACTAGAAAAACTTGGGTTTATTGCATTCAACAAAAATATGATGTTTTTTATTCTTTTAAGGAATGGAAATCTTTAGTTGAGAATGAGACAGGAAAAAGGTTGAATACTTCAGATCATACAATGGAGGTGAACATTTGCAACAAGGATTTTGATGATTATTTATCATACCATGGGATTCATAGAGAGAAAACAGTTCCAGGAACACCACAGGAAAATGGTGTGTTAGAAAGGATAAACAAGACAATCATTGAGTGTGCAAGGAGTATAAGATTGCATGTTGGGTTTCCCTCACAGTTATAGGAAGATGTTGTAGATTCTATTGTTTACTTAATAAACAAAGGACCTTCAAGCTCTTTGGATGGTTAAATTTCATAGGAGGCATGGAAAGGTAAAAAGGTAAACTATTCTTTTTTGAAGACTTTTGGTTGTAAAACATTTGTCCATAATGATAAAGAAAATAGAACAAAGGTTGAGGAAAAACACAAGAAGTGCACATTTGTTGGATATGGTGTTAATGATTTTGGTTATCGCTTATGGGATTATGAAAATCACCAAATCATTAGGAGTAGAGATGTCATATTCAATGAGAAGGTCATGTACAAATATCAGTTACAGAGAAAGAAACAGGAAAAAGAAAAGCCATAATACATAGTACTTGATGAGATCACTGAAAAAGAAATTCCCAAGGTACCAGAAAATCAAAATTTACAACAACAAGAGAAACAACTACCTAAAACTCTTGCAAGTGTTGTTATAAGATCAACCCGGATAAGTAGATGATCCAAAATGGATCCATGAAGGCCTAAAAATCAAAGTTATCAGAATCAGATGAAACTAGTGCCATTGCATCTGTCTCATGGCATCACCAGGAGGTGACATGTGTCACTCAAATTTGGAATTTTAGGTTGATTTGGAACCTGTATGGATTTGACATGTGGAACTATACGAATGACACATGGAAGTCCATACATGATATGGGCCAATGGAAGGCTAACACATGGCAATATGGATGACAGCTGGGTTGTATGAATGCTGACATGGAAAGGTGATTGGGAAAGTGACTGGGTTGTACGAAAGATGATGTGGAAACTATCTGGGTTGTACAACGATGACATGGCTCACTGACTATATGATGATTGTATTGGTGAATTGACAATACAAGTCAATCTTGAGGTGGCACGTGGCCCAATCACAGGGTTCCATGTGGTATCCCAAATTTTTCCAAGGACAACTAGTTCAAAAATTTTGTTTCCTGGTAGTTTCGAATCCCCGACCTTCATGGGTGCAACGACCTAACTCCTAGGGATAACCGGATGGGCAGATGATGTTTCTTGTTATCTATCTGGAAAAAATGTTATTTAAGTTCTATGGTTGGCATGGTTGGGAATAAGCCCTGATCGGCGAGGGCTAGCCTCGAACGACCAGGGGTTAACCATATGGGCGCGTGGAGTATTAGGGTGTGTCCATATGGGCCAATGGCACAAGACCAGAAGCCTAGACAGGAGGAGCCAGAGTGCGCCAGCCAACCCTCGACCACATGGCAGAGAAGCATGCAACCAAAGGACTAGAGAAAAGGGGTTGTGCCTTATATGCACCTTTTTTTTGGGTTTTAAAACATTATTATATCATCTTTATTCTAAATTTAACTAAATGTAGTGGATTTTGGTCATTTTTGGTAGATCTGGAACCTGATTTGATTCCAAATCTTGGGAGGAAGTTGGGAGGTTGTTTCCCACTCCAAATATGTATAAACCAAAGGTTCTTAGAATCCTTAGAGAGATTCATAAGAGGATAAATGTTGTATAATTGTGAATCCAAATCCCATTTTATGCAGGGAAGCCATTGAGGAGGGGAACTTTGCGGGCCAATTTCGGGAGCTACGCTCAACCGTTTTTCATGTTGTTAGTTGTGTTGGGTTCTTGAGGTCAAAAAGACAACATACAGACCAGTTTGTAATCCATTTGACACGTTTCTAATGTACTTTTGAAGCATTTAAGAGAAAAAATAAAGACTCACCCACTGAGACAAAAGCCTAGAGACGTAGGAAATCTTGTCCAACTCCATTAACAACTTTGGTGTTATGGTTTGTTGATTGTTTGTGCTTAATTTCATATCTTCATTTATTATTATGGCTGCCATGATATATCATTAATTTATTCCTCTTTCTTCAATTCATAATTGGTTAATGAACTCTTGATTTAAAACTTAACCATAGTCTTAAAATATCATTTTGGATCAAGTGGTATCAGAGAAGGTTGACGGTTGGTTTTTGAGTTTTCATGATTACCAGAGAAAAGATGAATCATGGTGAAGGCGATCTTGTCAAAGAGAATCCTAATATTGGATCGATAAAGAGGACCTGTCAAAGTGAGAAGATGGCATCGGAAGAGGGACTTTCTCATAATGAGATAGAGTTTCAAAATACCTTCTTCACTATGTCGGAGATGGTAAAGGTTTTATATGATGATTACTTGGAGTGGAAGAGACCAATTCTAGGTGAATATTCAAAGGACAAAAGTGAAGAAGGAGAGGATCCTCCTAAAACTCCTCCTTCACCTCCTCCTTCTCCATCAACTTCTTCTTCTTCAAGTACAAGTTCCAAATCCACCGCAAGAAAACATTCCCATAAACATAAACATGATATTCCTTTACTTAATCTTGATGTGAAATTTGAATTATCCATGTATGATGGTGAAGTCAATGTAGAGAGGCTTGATAACTAGGTCAGATAGATGGAAGTTTATTGCAGTGTGCAAAAAATCAAGGATGAGGCAACTCAAATGAAATTGGCATCACTTTGAATTGCAGGCACAACACTCATCTGGTGGAAAAGTAAGTTGCAAAATGGCACGCACCAAGTGGGTAATGTATTTCCATCATGGAAAGGATTTGTTTCTGCTCTTAGAAATCAATTTTATCCTTTGGTTTATAAAGAGAAGGATTTAATTGAATGGAAAGGTCTTAAACTAAGAAGGGACAAACAATGCAAGAATATACAGATGAATTTCGTAAGATGGCATTAATGTTGGATATTCCATTTCATACCCAAGAAACTCTTATGAAGTATATAGGAGGTTTCCCTACACCTATTTATAATACTATATTTATGTTTGGACCTACTAATATTGATGAGGATTTTGTTCAAGAAACAGACATTGAGGTAGGGAAAACAAGAGTTGGTGTATCAGGGGAATCATCTTCAAGGAAAGAGGACAAAAGGAAGGGGAATAGAAAGAAATAAAATTCAACGACAAGAAGGGAAGAAAATATCTCTTTCAATCATTGCAAGAAAGAAGGGCATGATGATGACCATTTTTGGAAATTGCATCCCGAGAAGAGACCAAAATGGTTGAAAGAAAGAAAAGGGAGGAAAATAGTTGTAGCGGAAACACAACCAACAGACTTGGGATATGATTCAGGTGATGAGACTAAGATCATAGCAGTTGGTTTGTCAAGAAAAAATGGTGATGGGTATGATTCTCGAAGTAAGTTGTTTCACATAAGGGTGATAATGAAACACAATAAGATAGATACATTGATAGATAATGGATCTCAATCTAACTTGATTTCAGAGGAAGTGGTTAAACAATTGGGATTAAACACTAAGATGCATCATAAACATTACTCACTTAAATGGATAAGAAACAATCATAAATTACACATAACAAATAAATGCACTTTAAAGTTTGCAATGTCATCAAAGTGTGTGGATGAGGTAACATGTGATGTGGTGCCACTCAATGAATGTCGAATGGTCTTATGAAGTCCTTGTTTGTATGATTGCAAATAAATATTTTACAGGGAACACAATCAATATCACTTAATCAAAGAAGGAAATGAATATGTTTTACATGCTCATCACTTAAAATAAAATCAATCTCTACAAACAATGGAACAATTAAGGAAGGAATATTATGCAAGAAACACACCTATAATTGTGTCGAATCAAGCAATTGATCTTAAGCATGAACATGAGATGGTTGTAGAATGGAAGTTCAATCATACTTTGCTTCAAGATAAGTTAACGTCGTGCAAGTACTACAAACATATTATTTTATTTGCAGTCATATTTCTGATGTTATCACTACTAATGTTTTCAACATGGATGGTAGTGGATTCAGTAAGATGTGAAAGAATACAAGTGGCTAACAATATGTTGTCAGTTGTCATGATTTTTTTACAATTGAGCTTGATTAGACAGGTGCAAAGGACATAGTTTAAATACAGAGAACAAGTGAGGTGGCCTATTCTGCACTTGATGACTAGTTAATACCCTTTTGGATGAGAAAAATGTCTTAGTGGGGAGGCATGATCCAAAATTGAGCCAGGAAGGCCTAAAAATCAAATTTCTTGGAATCAGATGAAAACAATGCCATTGTGTATGTCTCGTTGCGCTAATTCTAGACACATATTATTTTTTCTCAAATGGACACCATATGAAAAATTTATGGCGTTCTGACCAAATTCCCAAACATGAAAAAGTCAACTAGTCAAATTCAATGTTGACATCAACAATATGATAGATGAAATTAGCATGAAGTCATCATGATGATGTGGCATAACCAAGAGGTAACACATGTCACTCAAATTCAGTGTTTTCAGGTTGAGTTGGCACCTGTATGGATTTGACACATGGAACTATGAGGATGACACATGGTAGGCTGACACATGGTAGTACGGATGATAGATGGTATGTACATATGTTGATGTGGAAAGGTGATTGGGATGTATGAAAGATAATGTGTCAGCTGACTGGGTTGTACGACGATGACGTGGCTCGTTGACTATACATTGACTATGCTGGTGACTGGATAGTACAGGCCAATCCTTAGGTGATAAATGGCCCAATCAAAGGGTGCCACATGGAATCCCATATTGTTTCAAGGACACCTAGTTCAAAAAAAAATTGCCTGCTAGTTTCGAACCCCCGACCTCCATGGGCGCAATGGCCTAACTCCCCAAGCTAATCGGATGGGAGGATGATGTTTCTTGTTAGATATATGGTGGAAATGTTATTTAAGTTGTATGGTTTGCATGGTTTGAGATAAGCCCCGGTCGGTAGGGGCCAACCCCGATCGACCAGGGGATAAATACCAGGGGTTAACCATATGGGCGTGTGAATTGTTAGGGTGTGTCCATATGGGCCAACGCCACAAGACCAGGAGCCTAGACATGAGGAGCCAGAGCACGCCAGCCAACCCTCGACCACATGTAAGAGAAGCATATGAACAGAGGCCTGGATAAAAGGGGTTGCGCCCTATGTTCACATTTTTTGGGTTTAAAACATCATTATATAATCTTTATGCTGATTTTAGCTTAATGTAGTGGATTTTGGCCATTTGTGGGAGATCTGGAGCTTGATTTGAGGCCATATCTTGGGAGAAAGTTTGGAGGTTTCTTCACACTTCAAATATATATAAACCAGGGGTTCTTGGCAGCCTTAGAGAGGTTCAAAAGAGAAGAATTGTTGTATAATTGAGAATCCAAAGCCATTTTTATGCAGGGAAGCCATTGAGGAGGGGAACTTTACAGGCCAATTTCGGGAGCTACGCTCAACCAGTTTTAATGTACTCAGTTGTGTTGGGTTCTTGAGGTCGATTATAACATAGCTAGACCAGTTTTTAATCCATTTGACACTTTTCCGATGTAGTATTGAAGCATTGAATAGAAATAAGAAAGCCACACCCACTGAGACAAAGGCCCAGATATGTAGGCAATATTTTCGAACTCCGCTAACAACTTTGTTGTTATGGTTTGTTGATTATTTGTTCTTAATTTAATATCTACATTTCTTATTATGGCTTCCATGATATATCATTAATTTCTTCCTCTTTCTTCAATTCCTAATTGGCTAATGAACTCATGCTTTAAAACTTAACCATAGTCTTAAAATATCATTTTGCATCAGTAGACCCCCTGAAAGATACTCTTCTTCATTGTATTATTTATTGTTGACTTATTCTGGTGAACCAAAATTTTATGAAGAGGCAAGGAAGTGGGAGTAAGGAATGAAAGAGGAAATGGGTTCCTTGGTAAATAACCAAACTTGGGACTTGGTTAAGTTTCCTGCAAGAAAAAAAACATTGCAGAATAAATGGGTTTACAGGATGAAGGAATAATATGGAGGGAAAAAGAGGTACAAGTCTAGACTTGTTGTAAAGGGGTTTGCACAAAAGAAAGGTATATATTTTGATGAAATATTTTCTCTTGTTGTTATTATTACTTCAATCAGGACTATTTTAAGTCTTGTGGTAGTATAAGATTTTCATATTGAACATTTATATGTAAAAACAACTTTTCTCCATGGGGATTTGGAGGAAGAGATTTATATGCAGAAACCATAGGGGTATGAGGTCAAAGGAAAGGAGAATTTTGTATGCATGTTAAAGAAGATATTGTATTTCCTAAAGTAAGATCCAAGGCAGTAGTATTTGAATTTTGACAGGTTTATGACAGAACAAGGTTATAGTAGATGCCATTTTTATCACTATGTTTATTTTAAAAGAATAGAAAATAGAAGCTTTATTATCTTGCTATTGTATGTAGATGACATTCTTGTTGCAGGGTATAATATGCATGATATAAATGTGCTCAATAATAAATGAACTAATTCATTTGTGATGAAGGATTTTGGTGCTGCAAAGAAAATCCTTGGTATGAGAATAACAAAAGACAAGAAAATTTTCAAATTTACATTATCTCAGGGTGAGTACATAGAAACGACATTGCAGAGGTTTAGAATGTAGAATGAAAAACCAGTTAGTACACATTTGGACAGTCATTTCAAATTAACGAAGGAAATGTGTCCCAATACACAGGAGGAGATAAAATACATGTCGAGGGTCCCTTATTCATCAACAATTCTAGCTTAATGTATTTCATGGTGTGCACAAGACCAAATATAACACATGTAGTGGAATTTGTAAGAAGGTATATGAACAATCCAGGTAAACAACATTGGGAGGTAGTAAAGTGGATTCTCGAGTATTTGAGAGGTGCCAGTACGCATGCATTATGTTTTGGAGGTTCAAACATTTTTCTAAAGGGATATGTTGATTTAGATATGGTAGGTGATAAAGATAGTAGGAGGAGCACCACACGGTATGTTTTTACTGTAGGTGGAACAATAGTAAGTTGTATTTCAAAACTGCAAAAGTTTGTTTCACTTTCAACAATGGAAGCAGAGTATGTTGTTGGTATAGAGGCTAGTAAATAAATGATTTGGTTAAATTTGTTTATGGAGGAATTGGTAAAGAAGAATGAGAATATCATTTATTATTGTGATAGAGAGAGTTCCATTCATATTGAAAATAACTCATCCTTCCATTACTAAGAATATACAACTCAGGTACCATTTCATACTATTTATCTTTGAAGATGGACAATTGAAGTTGGAAAAGATAGATACTAGCTAAAATCCTGCAGACTTTTTAAGAAAGGGAGTAACCAGGGAGAAACTAAGTTCTTGCTCAGTTTTAGTTGGTATTCAAGCATGAAGTTGAAGATGAAAAAAATTCAAGGTCCAAGGTGGAGTATATTCTAGTAGGGTACAATAGCAATGGAGTTGTTGTGATCAATATCCAAGTGGGAGATTGTTGGTTTTGGAGCCTGATTATCTTCCTAATTCATATGCAGGTCAAAGAAACTACAATATACACAATTCATGCCCCCCCACCCGCCATGAGGGCGCACAATTTTTTGTTTTTTTGCAATTCAAATATTGTATTTTCATACTCAATCTGGAGCATTCATTATAAGGTTTCATATATAATGGTAGAAGTTATGTTAGGGTTTTTTTTCCCTAGAAGGAAACCCTATTATATGAGGGAATTGTATTACGGTTATGTGTTATTGTGAATATTGTATTCTAAGAGAGGATACTATGAGAGAAAGAAGAGGAAGTTACAACAAGTATGTTGTAGGTTGTATCCCTTCATTTTTTCTAGATAATAAAAAGGAAGGACCTGGAAATTTCTCTAGTGGATGTATCCCACACTAAGTGAACCATGTATATATGTGTCTCTATTGTATTATGTATCTTTTGTGTTTTATTTCTATATTTTATTTTATTTTATTTCTCCACGATCCTGTTTTTCTAACACTCCTTGCTCCTCCTCATCTTTTCAACCAAGATAGGAAACCTGGCTGCAACTGATCTAGAATGGAAGAGAACCTATGAATTTTGGCAACATGGCTATATGAATGATTCCTCCTCCATGATCAATACTGGAATTTCATATATATAT